>QLOI01000561.1:0-21589 GCA_003313605.1 Tuber umbilicatum | reverse complement strand
CATTTTACGCCATGATACCCTTTTTTCCCTCGCCCCTGCACTTCAGCCATTCGCCGGGGTCAAACACCGCAAACGCCGGAGTCGCCAAACATCTCGATGCGTCGCCTGCTGGCGGAGCGAAGCAAAGCAACACAACATGTTAGCTCCATTTTATCTCCCCGAACACAAACCCCACCTAAAACGCCCCCTTCCTCCCTTCCTACCCTTCCCTTTGTAACAATATCATACCATAATAATAATATGTAGACTGCACCCTCTCCCGTCGGAAAGCCTGATCTTAGCAACAATTTTCCGTTCCATTTTTTCCCCCCCCCAAGTGCGCAAAATCATAAATCGCAAACAAACCTGACATCCTACCCATTCATCTGCCATCTGTTCTATCGTTCTAACCGTGAGGTGAACGATTGATTTGATTGATTGGTTGATTTGACTGATTGATCGATTAAATTGGCTGGAGGAAGGTCAAAACCGCCCCCACCCCGTATCTACCCTTTCGCTTTTACCCTCTCGTGAGTTTATCATCATCACACTACGGTGGAATAATTCCACGATCACCGCCGGGCAAAAAGATCCATGCCATGATATAGCGGGGTGGTGGGTTAGTTGTCCCGGTGGGAAGGGAAGGAAGGATGGAAGGGACCAAAGCCTGAATCAATGAATAAATGGGAGCCTCCTGCACCTCTTCCGGCCAAGGCGCCAAAAATTTGGTAAATAGCGAATCTCTCAATCTCTCAATCAATCAATCTCCGATGTCCTCCCTCACACAGAGCCTGACAGGACAAAGGGGTGCGAAGATCGCAAGGGGTCCCCCCACCACTCCCCGCTCGATTTCTCTCGTGCTACATGGTATATGGTACCGTGCCTTCAGCTCCCGGCAGACATTACATCACATCTACGAGCACCGTACTCGTACAGTGCCGTATGCGATCCAGGCGCACGCGCCGTGAGCCTCACTCGAGCCCAAATCCCCAGGGGAATGACGGCCAACCGGTCAATAAGTTACCTGATTGATTAATCAATTGATTGATCCCCCTCTCCCTCTCTCCCCGTTCTACAGTACATACGGTATGCTGTCCTATGCACCCCGCCAGTTCCAGCGACGTTTCCAAAACGTATGCTGTTGATTCATCCATCCATTCATCAATCGACTAAGTTAATGCCCCAACTCCATCCATCCATCCATCCACCCACCTGGGGTGATGCTGTTAAGCTATATACCTTTGGGTAATGTTTTATCACCCCATTTAACCAATTAAACGATTGAACCATCATCTCTCATCGTGCCTTTCTTCCCCCCCCCAGTCTCGAAGTGCACTTTTTTTTCTTTTTCTTCTTCCCTCTTTTTCCTCTCTTCATTTCTTCATTTCCTCTTCACTTCGGGAGTTTGCATTAGTCAGGTGAGAATACATATCTGGTCCACCGTATCATGCTGTTTGTATGATACATACATGCCATGCTTTGCGGTAAGGCGCCAGTTGGGCCAGAGTAACTTGCGTATATATATAGGTTCTCGCTTCCTTGCTCCCTTGGTTGGCCCGTGTATCGGCGTTCGTCCCGCTGAATGGGACATTGTGGGGGCATGGGGGATCACTCGGTATTGTCAGTAGTGCGTGAATCGGGATGTGGGAAGGGGAATGCCGGAGGGAGACCCGAAGGGGAGTGGAGCGGAGTGTCGTACCATCCCTGGGGGGCGGGGGGAGGGAAGGTAATTTATGTAGGGCTTGTTGGGGAAACGCCAGATGGGGGTGAATACGGTACCGGTATGATATGGGTATCCGGGCCCATAGCGGCGACGATGTTATTCATGGGAAGAAATGTTATCGGTCTCCGGAAAAATTGGTCCAGGCATTGGCTATGGCTTCTCACCGTTTTTGCACACAGCACAGTGTCCGAACCGGTAACGTTAGTACTATCTGTGTGTGCATGTATGTATCTATCTACACCCTGGCAGCACAACAACTTTACCACCCCGCCAGCATGTACTGTACTCTACTGCACAGCACATTACCGGAGATCTAATACAGTATACATAGTAGACTACGTTGCATGACACAACATGGCGTGACGCGGGACGGCGGAATGCGAGAAGCTTTTTATCATAACCCCCCTCCACACGCAAGCATGTAACTTGTATGCCGGCGGAAGGAAGTACAGTACAGTACTGTACTGTACTCGCACTGTATCAGGCCAGATCGGACAGGCCCCAACAGCCTGCCTGTTATGGAAATGGGAATGCAAAAAAGACCGGGGAAGCCTTTCTTTCCTTCCTGGAATCCAGCAGCTGTACTGGAGTATAGTACCTATCTGGAGCTTGTGTGATGTCATACCGGTACGTGGATTATTCGCTTGTCTCGTAGCGGCCGACTTGGTAAACTATGATAATTATTGAAGTTGCGCTTCCCTACTCGGCGGGACTTGTAAGTACCCCTCAAGGAATAGTACCTGAACACGGGGGTATCATAAATATTCCGTCACGGTGCTACAGCCAAGCATAGTAAGGGATACTTCGAGAATGCTAGAACCAGTATAATTAGCCAATACAACGCTATTCAACACTACAATACTCGAGTATACTAATTCTAGGAACCTCCAGATATCCTTTATTATCCTTAGCGGTAATCTACGGTAGCACCGTGACGGAATATTTACCCCCGTATTCCACCCGAGCGCTAGACCATCCAACCCTTTCCGGACCGCACTGGACTTGTCCGGTCCGGTCCGGCCTGGTGTGTGCGGGCACGATATTCAAAAGGGGATGGCTCCCTACCGTACTCGGCCTATTCGTATCGCGGGACTTCCCTCGCCCATAGGGCTTACGTAAAGCACGGCACGATCCCACCGTAGTGTGGGATATCCGACCAGAATACCGCCCGAGAATCCAATTCAATCTTGAATGGCTCTTCTAGGGTTGGAATGGCGATGTGCGTGTTTGCGCCTGTGTGGGAATAGGGCGGTGATTTCATGTGCGCATCTTATATATATACCATCGTGCCAGCTAGCCCTTAGAGCCTTACAGTTGCGGTCTATCATTGGAGTCCTCGTGCGGTTGCTGTAGGGTAAAGCGCGGTTCTGGTTTAACGCGGTTGGGTGTTGCCGTCAACGGGGCGATGCCGTAGGCGTTCCCGACTCTCGGTTTTACTGCTCGGCGGTGCGGTAGTGGTGGTAATAAGGTGATTCTTATCGCCTATCTTGGGGCTCAATGGCGGGGCGAGAGTGGTGGATGCTTGGGTGTCGTGCTCGGTGCGGCATTTGCACTGCTAGTGCCCGGCTGTGCGAGTACGGTTGGTACAGTATTATCGTGGCGCGGTAACGTAATTTGGTGGAGTTGGGTGATTACGGTACTCCCCCTCGTGTGTTTCCCACCTGCAGCGCCGGTGCCCAAAATGAAACGGGCAAAAGGGTCGGTCGGTGAAATGATAATTTTCCCCCGAAAGCAAGATATCTTATGGACCGCCGGATATTCTATCGACCGCGCCTCGGAGTTCCAATTACTGCCCCGCATACCCCGATATCTCCCACATTTCTGTCGGGGGCAGGGAATCTACTGCGGTCCCGTTTCGAGACTGCTCGAGAGTACCGTTCCAGAAACATGCATTGGCGTGGTCGTCAGAGTGGGGACCGTAATTTGATAACCAACGGTGGGCAGAACCCTGAATGGTTTCCGGTGAAGACCTCAGCGGATGCGGGTCTAGTGGGGCGGGTTACGTGTTGCTGTTCGGAGTGATTCCGGTTCCGTGGTGTTGGCGAACGAGGTGGGGTTTAGTGTTAGAAGGACATTTCACAAACACTTTTGTCGAGGAACTTTGGCATAGCACTGACTTATATCGTGACTTCCCGCCGCTCGGACCTGGATGGCGGGATACGAGCGACTGGCCCCGGCACCGTAGGATGATTGGGCGACAATTGCATCCTGAACTGCTAAGTTACAAAGCCGTGGTGCGGTGCCTCACACACTCTCACTCGATGAGCTTTGCTTGCTACTGTTGGTATAAGGTTTCTTTCTCCTCAGATGCTTCTTTCAACTCTCTCTATTTTTTTGTAGTCAAGCCGGGAATGAGCTTGGAGTTCTTTATACGCTCCTTTATTTCTTTTGTTCCTATGTGCCTTCTTTGAATGTCCTTGTTCCCTGTGAAATCCCGGTGGTACTGATAAGACTGAATTATTTCTCTGCATAGCTCTGCTGTATCATTCTTTTTATTCTAGTAGCAGTTCACTCAATCGATAATGAAACGATCAAATATAGCTACGGTCACTTTCGAATTGCCTGGCATGAGGGAGTGGTGAAGGTATCATATCCGGAAGGATTTCCCGCGAAGATGGTATTGAAAACCTTTCCTCTGAGATTAAGAGTAACTTTAATAAAAAAATCTAAAAAAGAAAGCGGGGAGAGGAAGGGAAAAAAAGGGAACGGGGGAAAGAGGAAGAAAAAGCAGAAGAAAAGAGGTACAAAGGGATCCAGCATTATTGAATTTTTCCTCTTCAGACTTCTCCTGGACAGAAGTCCTATTTTTCTCGAGATCGGGATATCCCGTAAAAATATCGAGGCCACCTTTCAAGATGAACTATATCGAACAGATTTATTAGTTGCCATCTAGACACCTTTTGTGACAAAAGAACCTTTTTCTGCGCCGATCAACATAACTATCCAGCGGTCACTTCTTTAAGGGGTACCGTGGATGTCTTGCCAGAGGCCCACAACCTGGTTTCGAGATGTGTGAATTTCAAGTCAAGCTTTTTGCTGAGACTGCCATGCTCGGTTTTGTAGATAGCAGTCGTCTAACAGTTGATTAGTCAACTTTCTGTAAAAGTAGGTCTGAGCTTAGTTTATTGGTAACTTCGTTATGGGACCCCGTTTCTGAGGAAAGGGGACAAAATAATATAAGTTATTCCGATTAACTGGACGATTGTTTAATATGCAGTTAATAACCTGCTCTTGGCACCCTGTTTGTCAGAAATAGGGCCGGTAACGAATGTTAACCCTTCACAAGGTCAAGTATTCTTCCGGCAACCGAGTCCTTCACGGGGAGCTGGGGTCCAGCATCTGGATTGGTAACAGTATCAGTGTCAATCTCAGAGTATCTGTGCTAAATTGCACGTTAGTATATACAAACAATATCCATTAAGAAATACTGAAACTTACGGCACTTGTAGAAAACTATCTAATGTAAGAGGATGGGCCTTCCACAACCTATAGAACACAATGAGCATGTGCAATTCGTGCAATCTGTGCAACCCTGGTAGTGAACACTGTATGGCGGTGAGTGGGGTCGTAAGGAGATGTGCTATCTGTGCAGAAGAGATTGTAGGAGACAATAGAAAGAGCAGGTGGGGGTTTACAGATTTGTGGAGATTCCTGTCTTACAGTATTTTTTTATTTTTTTTAAACTTTTATTTTGACTAGGTTACAACAACTAATAACAAAAGAAACTCCATCAACCCCTAGCCGTACTTAATGGGCTTTTTAATGACTAAAGGCCAGTTTGCCCGGGTATCATTTAACAGAAAGACCCAAATGGGTAACAGGTACCCAGAAAGGTGTAGTTCCCTCCCTCTATCTCCTCCGCCTCCCTACACCGTAGATGATGCCACTTACAATGGGTCACATCAAATACCCGAGAGATTGTTCGTCTAACTTGAAAGAAAGTATTTCCTCCTCTCAACCATAGACGCTGCTCCCTTCACCTAGAGGCCAGGGAAAATCTGTACCTGGAGCCAAAACCAGTATCATCGGAGTCGAACAACCAGGAGGTGATGGTTAACAAGTTCCTATCTGATACAGAATCGTGAACTTGGTTGCACCCCGAACAGTATCATCGTCAGGGTCGGAGCGGTCGCGGAGCGTATGCGTTGCCAAAAACATCCAGGAGCCCTCTACCTTTTCGAACCTACCCTACCACTCAAAGTCAAGGAAAGGATGAGACTTACGTGATAAACTTTGATAAAAGGCATATGAATCCATCAAGTTCTGCCTTTTCGGATCTCACGAGAGTGGGGAAATGGTGTTGAGAAAAGTGCAAAATGCACTTGGGAGGGGTTGTAATGGGAGAGAATTGTCTTACAGTATTTAAATTACCTAGTTGTTGACTAAGGAGGGCTAGAGCGGAGAAAAAAGTGGGACAACGGCATTCCCACCAAAAAGCTGGGGTATCCAGAATAATCAGCAACTGATTTTAATTGTATTAGGGAGCCTGTATATTATTTGTACCTTCACTGGAGTACTTTTTGTAACCGGCAAGGCCAAGTGTATTATTTGTTATTCACCCATTGATTCTATTCAACCCGGATTACCTACTGAGTAAAGGCTAGATTATCACCTTTACAAGTGTTTGTCTTTATGAAGGGTACCGGTACACTGAATATTTATTTGGGAAGGAGCAAAATCTCATTTGGGAATCTCTTTATGGCCTCCAATTACCAGTTTGAGGCACTCTGGAGCATCATCCTTCCACCGATCGAGTGATATTATATGGAACCGTTTTTTCAAGTAAATGATTGCCGACTGGTAACCGCCTGCCAAAGCTTATGGCGCTGCGGGATGCCGTCCTGATCTATCGTGTGATACCTCTAACGGCCAACCAGTCATAGATGACTCAAAGGAATAGTTTCCTCATCGCTGTCATACCCGCCACCAAACCCAAATGTAAAACAATCACCCATCCGTGCCCCCCCGACAAGTTCATCCCATTTCTTTTTCTTTTTCTTTTCCAATATCTGCATAGCGTCCTCCAACTCCTTCGGAAACTGCTCCTCCATCCTCTTCACAAACAGGCTGTATGGATCCTTTACCTTTTTGCTATCAAACCCTGAAATCGAGCCCGCCTGATCTCTAAGAAATTCTATAGCGGCGGGTAACTGTGTTGGAGGAATGAAATTTTGCGTTATTGCCAGAGCAGGTGAAAGGTTGACAACCAGGTGCCACCAGCCTACATATTTCGTTAAACCTGGTGGTACCGTTCCAGGTGAGGGCGTTATACCTGAAGGAACGTATAATATCTCACCAGCCTTGCAAATTCCTTCTTTACAGCCTACAGTCTCTCTAGCCTCACGGTGAAATCCTACCAACCACTCAGCTATGCTAAGTGGTGAAGTTACTTCGCTATGATCTTCGGACTCGTAGACGCCTGGTGGAGGGGATCCGGGAGGAAACATGACCCAATACTTGTCTCCTTCGATGACTGCGTTCCAGGCTGAGGTGGCGTTTGGGTCCTAAGCGAAAGTGCCGGTAAGCAGTTTATCGGGAAAGGCATCTGACGTAAATGTATCTTACCTTGTGAAACGTGCTCCCGCTTCTTTGTGGGCCTAAGATCATCCACCGTCTGTCTGGCCTCTCATCTCCGAGTACTTCAAAATAGTCCTTTCCGAAGCATTTCGGAACCACGAACCCTTTCTCTATCTCGTAATTCGTTTTCTCCACAAATGCACGATCGAAAAGGTAAAGTGGGCTCTCATCATTTTGGTCTTTCATGTAGTCACTATAGTCACACAGCCTCCAATCGACACTTTCTGCCCTGAACCTCACTTCACCATATTTAAGAACCAGTGAGTCAATAGTCCATTCTTTATATCCAGGCCATGTCTTGACCGGAGATGTGAGGATGAAGGGGGTCCTCGAATAGGAATTGTTGAACTCAACATCAGACATATCTTCGAAACGCTGTATTCGATTTTGAGTTGGGATATTGGAGGCAAATGGCCTCATTGGAACCTGTGACATCTGAAATGGCCGGTGTAAACAGTCAGAGTAGAGATCTGGGACAAGGATCCTAGATTCTTGAGACGGTTCGAGGTTCAGGTATGTTCGTCTCCATGTCCCACGCCATTTAAAAGATGTCTTCGACTTAGGTGATCTATATGCAAGCCCATTAGTTTTTTAGCATTGCACACTTTTCGAACGGGTTAAAATGGATTTATAAAGAGAAGTTTGGACGCCTTAAACCAAAGGGAGACAAGCATAGAATCGGAGTCATAGAACCCTCAAGGATACATTAAGGGCTGACTGGTATGGGAAGTCTGGAGGAAAGAATTGTACGGCCCCCACGCAAACTTGACCTATCGGTAAATCTCGAGAAGGACGTTTCAAAGAGAAAAAAGTAGAAAATATAACTCACCCTACAAATAAGGATCTCCACAACTCATCATGGCGAGAGAATGCGTAGAGGCCTTTACTTGTACGGCTTAAGATTCTTAAACCTTCCGGCTCGAGGTAACCCATGAAATCCAATATTAATTCATCCGTAAGCATAGCAAACAACCCCGTCGAGGTATCTCTTAGATTGGTGCTAGCAGTGTAAGCATTGCCGCTTGGCTTTATTTCCAATGGATGTTGAGGTATTGCCATGAAAGTGGAAATATCATCAAAAGAGACATCGTTACTATAGCGCTGCAGAGCTTGACGACGCCTTTCTTTCGATACTTGAACAATTTCCGGCGAGGGTCCGCCCCTCAGACGCTTGAGCGCCGGTTGGCTAGTTGTACCAGAAACGAAGGTCCCAGGAGCCATGTAAAAAGTAGTTGGGTTGATATGGAGGAATTTGATGTGTTGGAACTCTAGACACTCCAACGACAAGTATCAATTCTGGCCCACTGTTTGAATGATCGGTTTTAGCTGGTTATCATATCTACAGACTAAGGTAGAGCGCGGTACCGTAGCATGATGGTGGGGGAGACTTTGGTTGAGAGAGGTAAAATTAGGTCAAGGGTGACTGTTTGCTGAGATTATTTCTGTGGGGAACTCTTGTTGATCCTTATTGGACTAGCGCCGCTGCAAAGTGGCGGAGGGCTCGGAGAGAGGGAGGAAAAAAAATTGCACCCTCGCTGCCTACATATTTTGCCCCTCTCGTCTCGTCCGTCCTTTCTTTCCCCCACCATCAACCACAGATTTTCACAACGCATCAACAAAAAATAACCACCATTCGTAGTACTCATTCCTTCTTATAAGGAGACTACTGCAAATACCTTTTACTGGTAGACACATTCCTCTTCCATCGCCTCATTTTACTTCATCACTAACAGACTCTACCCATACAAACAGCAAATACTACGATCTACCGCTCGAAAACCACTCCACTCTTCTACTACAACTTGCCCAGCATGGCTACCGAAGGACTTAAGGATGTTGAGGTAGGAAACCCTCTTTGGACCACATCCTTCCGCTACCTTTGTCGCATACCGTGTTTTTATTTGTCTTCGCTTTTTCTGCCATGCGGCGCTGCGGGGCACTGACTGCGGGGCACTGACTGCGGGGCAACCGCTGCACATGAACTTGACACTCACAAATCTCTTATGCAGGGACAAATTGAGTCCAACTACGATGAGACTGTCGACAACTTTGATAGTATGGATCTGAAACCTGAGCTTCTCAGAGGTAAGCAATTTGGGTCTTTTTTTGCATCGTGATATACACTGTGCTGTGCATCCACAGAAACTGCCGAGGAGTTTCTCCCCCCTCCCCTCTTTTGCCTGTTTGTTAGATTTTCATAACGTTAACTTCGTTCCCTCATAGGTATCTACGCATATGGGTACGGAACCCCCAGTCGTTAACGAAAGGAGTTTAACTAATATCTTTCCAGTTTTGAGCGTCCTTCTGCCATCCAACAGCGTGCCATTCTCCCTGTCATCAATAGTACGTTTTACCCCTCTTTTTTTTTTCTCGTCTTCTATTTTATGATCAATACATTAAAAAAATACACTTCCCAACAGACCGCGATGTTATCGCCCAGGCCCAATCTGGAACTGGAAAGACTGCGACTTTCTCGATTTCTGTTCTCCAGAAGATCGATCTCTCTGTTAAGCAATGCCAGGCCTTAATCCTGGCCCCTACTCGTGAGCTCGCTCAACAAATCCAAAAGGTCGTTGTTGCCATTGGAGATTTCATGAATGTTGAGTGCCATGCTTGTATCGGGGGAACTGTCGTCCGCGAGGACATGAAGATTCTCCAAGACGGTGTGCACGTTGTTGTCGGCACTCCTGGTCGTGTTCATGACGTGATCCAGCGCCGCGCTTTGAAGACCGATGCTATCAAGCTATTCGTCCTTGATGAGGCTGACGAAATGTTATCGGTTTGTAACTCTTAACTTCATGGCCTGTTGCCTCTAGGTACTAACGTTTCTTCTAGCGTGGTTTCACCGAGCAAATTTACGATATTTTCCAATTGCTTCCCCAATCCACCCAGGTGGTCTTGCTCTCTGCTACAATGCCTCAGGATGTTCTTGAGGTCACCACTAAATTTATGCGTGACCCTGTCCGCATCTTGGTCAAGAAGGCCGAATTGACTCTTGAAGGTATCAAGCAATTCTATATTGCTGTTGAGAAAGAAGATTGGAAACTCGACACACTTTCCGATCTGTATGAGACAGTTACAATTACCCAGGCCGTTATTTTCTGCAACACCCGCAGAAAGGTCGACTGGCTCACCGAGAAGCTTACTGCCCGTGACTTCACTGTTTCCGCAATGCACGGAGATATGGATCAGCACCAGCGAGATCTCATTATGAAGGAGTTTCGATCTGGTTCTTCCCGTGTGTTGATCGCTACTGACCTTTTGGCCCGCGGTATCGACGTTCAACAAGTCTCTCTCGTCATTAACTACGACTTGCCCGCAAATAGGGAGAACTACATCCATCGTATTGGTCGTGGTGGTCGTTTCGGTCGCAAGGGTGTTGCTATCAACTTTGTTACAGCTGTATGTCTCCAACCAAACATATTCATTCACGATTTCGATAAGCTAACTATGTGCAACTTTAGGAGGATGTCCGTATGATGCGTGAGATTGAGCAGTTCTATTCTACTCAAATCGAAGAGATGCCAATGTTTGTATCCCCAACGGTTTTGTTGCTCCAGCGCCTGGATTTGCTAACGAAGACACCCTTTCTTAGGAACGTTGCCGACCTCATCTAAACGATTTTCATAATTTTCAGCTAAATAAAAGTTTTTTTTTTTTTACTCTGTTTCCTGTCACCTTCTCCCATTCCGGGTTTATGATTTACTTTTCTTTTTTTGTCTTAGTCCTTCCTGATTCTTTCTGTATGCGTTCTTCGTCTAGGTTGGGAATTGGCTATCATATCGGGACAGGACTGTGTTTTCTTTTTCCCCTAGGGGCAGTTTTCGAATACCTACCTGAATGGAAAATCATATGACGACGATGACAACGTTTCATGACCTTTGATGAAGACTCTCCAATTTTCTCATTTGCTTGCATGCTTTCCTTCACATCATTAGCTTTGCTGGTTTCTTTACATGCGGATTGCGTAGAATTATGGTGGGGCAGGCTGCCGGGGGGGCTTAGTTAATAGTCTCGAGCTAAAATCTATGTTTTTCAATACCTCAGTCTTATGGTACTGCGTGGCTGCGTATCTTGAAATGATATTGGTTGCAGACCCACGATGATCCGACCCATACTTGAGTAGATTATGCCTCTACGATCAGATCAGCTACTGTGCGAGCACCATACTCCTGGAGTCCTGGGTGGGTTTAGAAAGGGTTGCGATACTCACCGTATACCTTTGTCGCTAGCGGCCCTGGAGAGGTTAGGGGGGGGAACGACTAAATTCAGGATTTCCTCACATACCCCCGGCATTAAACAGCGGATGTCAATATCCTATCCACACCACCCCAACTTCACCTTAAAAAACACCACGACTCCCTCCACCTTATACTAGTAAGCTATAAATTGGCAGTGAGATTATCACATCACATCATCAACCCCACCCTCCTGCCCATAGTACTGTACGGACCAAAAATGCCCCTCACAAGGGTAGGTCATATCACTCGATTCACTCACAGTTCTCAGTTAAACCCTACTAATTCTCACTAACCCAACAGCTTACCTTGATTCGCAAACCCCGCTCGATAGCATGCATCGGCCGCAATTTCGCCGATCACATAAAGGAGCTCGGCAACGAGCGTCCGAAGGAACCATTCTACTTCCTCAAGCCAGCAACGAGCATCCTACATCCAGGACAGGGACCAATCCTTGCTCCACGCGGGGCGGACCTTCACTATGAAGTCGAGCTGGCGGTGATCATTGGGAGAACGGCGGACGAGATTCAGCCCTCGGAAGCATTGGATTCTATCAAGGGATATTGCTTAGGGATAGATATGACAGCCCGGAATTGTATTTCACTATTACCCATTTATTTACTTACTCCCATTCTGTGGTGCGGCGTTTATTAATGAATACCAGGGCAACAAGCAGCACGCGGAAAAGGTCTTCCATGGTCACTATCCAAGGGCTTCAAGACCTTCCTGCCGGTATCGCACTTCATTCCTAAGAATAAGATCCCGGATCCGCACAATGTTCGTTTGCACTTGGAGGTTAACGGGAAGATCCGGCAGGATGATAATACGGGTTTGATGCTGTTCAACATCCCGAAAATTCTGCAGCATGTCAGCGGGGTATTTGCGCTCGAGGAGGATGACCTTGTGCTTACGGGAACACCGAAGGGAGTGGGAAACGTTGTGCCTGGAGATGTCATTACTGCGGGGGTTAGTGTTGGTGGCGTTGAGCTTGAGGATGGGAGGATTGAAGTTAATGTTGAGGAGAGGGTGGGGGGGTATTCTAGGTTGTGACGAGATACACCTGATATTGTATAGTAGATGAAGCATGGGCATAGTCTACTTGAGTAGGGACCCTTCAACCCCGAAGTAAATGTTACCTAAGTAACACTTCTGCAAGAGATCCTAATCTGAATCAATCCCACCCTGCCAAGCCCAATCAGGCACAAAGTCATGCACAATGTCACCCTCCAGCTTCCCATTTTAACCCCCATCATCCTCCCCCAACACATTCCTTCCTTCCTTATTCCCCCCACTACCTTCCAACCAAACCACACACCACAATCATGCCTTCCACGGAATCCGACGCAGCGTCCTACGCCACCACGAGTGAAACCGACTTCTACGAGCTCCTCGAGCTCCCCTCCTCCAACGCCCCCTTGACCCCCGCCATCCTCCGAAAATCCTACCGCAAGGCCTCCCTAAAATGGCATCCGGACAAGAACCCCTCCCCCGAAGCTGCAGAGATATTCCACCTCTTGTCGATAGCCTACGACGTCCTCTCGGACCCGGCGACCCGGGCAGCATACGACAACGCACGCAACGCGCGGTTGGCGCGGAAGCGTAGGAACGAGGCATTCGATGTGAATCGCAAGCGGATGCAGGAGGAGCTGGAGAGTCGGGAGAGAGGGGCTAAGAAGGCTAGAACTGACGGTGAGGATGCGGAGGAGCGGTTTCGCCAGCTGTTGGAGAAGTTGAGGGCCGAAGGAGCAGAGTTGAGGAGGAAGAGGGAGGAGGCGATGAGGGCTGCGGCGGAGGAGGAAGAGAAGGGAAAAGAGAAGGAAGATGAGGTCATGGCCGATGGAGATGGGCAGAGGGAGGATGGAGAAAGCAATGGCGCGAGCAGATTCTCGGAAATCGATCGCACATTGAGAGTCCGCTGGAAGCGCAAGGGAAACGAACACATCGACGAACAACACCTCCGAAGCATATTCTCGAAATACGGCGCGGTACAGGATTGCGTCGTCCCGCCTATAAAACCGGAGAAGGAAAAGAAACTCAAGTCTGCATTGATAGTCTTCACCTCCATCGTGGCTGCCCACGCCGCAATTCATGACTCCCTCGACCCAGGGCTCAAAGACCTTGTCTGGGCAAGCGGCAAAGAACCAGACATCTCCCACAACCACCACCCCACCCCCGAACCTCCCACATCATCATCGGCCGAGCCGAAACGACAAACCCCAAAAGACCTCCCGAAACCATCCACCCCAGCAAGACCCACCACTACCACTACCATGGATCCTAAAGTCAATAGGGTTCCCTCCTTTGCTAGCTTCACCGGGACGCCAAGAGGATCCCCGTTTGACAAGAGTGCCGTGGCCCAGAGTCCAGATTACGAGAGCATCACGCTCATGCGCATGAGGGCTGCGGAGAAGGCGAAGATCGAGGCTAGGATAAGGAAGGAGGAGGAAGAGGAAGCTGCTGCGCCGGAGGAGGGGGAGGTATAAGATTGTATTATTTTTCCTCGGGTCGTTTTGGGGTATCGGTTTGTTTTTCGGGTTTTTGTCCTTTTATTGATTCTTTTTTTCTTTTGCTTCAATGGGACTGCAAGGTAGTGTTTTAGAGTGGGATTGCCGCAGCTTACAATAATAGATGTATTATTACAAACAATTTACTCACTAGCCTAGTTTACAGCCGGGTGAAAATCGACCGGAAGCTTATCGTATCATAGGAATACTAAGTTCGTAGTGTTACAATACGATGAGTATAATACCAGTATTCATCCCATCCACCCACGAACAATAACAAAAAAAGAAAAGCCAGATTTTTTGTTCCACCCACCTGTTAACCAAGGCTGGAGCACAATTCAAAGTTATAAGTCCGTGAAGACAAAGGAACCATGACCCTCCCATCTCCCCCAATTACTCCCACCTAGATTCTCATTAAGCTATGATACCACCCATCCGCCCATTCTCCATCTATCTACCTATCGCTCCTGCCCTTCATCCTCCACCTCCCTCAACATCTTCTCCCAGGTCTCGATCATGCCCTTATAAAACTCCACATTGGCGGCGGCGAGGCCGCCCAAGGTATCCTTCATCTCGCAGCTCTTGATGCGCTCGAAGTCGGTGACTTCGCGGATGACCTCCTCGTCGAAGACCTCGGTGACCTGCCTTGCGTTCTCCGACTCGCGTGTGAGCTCCTCTATTCGTAGCTCCAGTTTTCGGACGCGGTCACGACGGGACTGTTCGTGGTCGACGCCGCGCACGTCCTCAATCTTGCTACGCAAAAAACCAGTAGGACCCCCAAGGCCCGTTGTGCCGGCAGGCGCGGAAGCGATCTGGTCTCGCTCTGCAGTGGCGCGGTTAAGGTAGTCTGTTAGTGCCTCGAAGTCAAGTTGCTTCTGCTCACGGGCTTTCAGGAGGGTTTTTAGGGCGCCGATGTAGCTTTGTAGGTCCCTTAGGCTGCCGAGGTAGTCTTGATCTGTGTGCTCTTTTAGCTTCCGAAGGCCGCTGCTAGTGCTTTGGACGCCGGCAGCAAAGCGATTCACCGGCCCGGTGAGCTCTGGTTCTAAATCTAGGAGTTTGAGGAATTCCTTGGAGAGATCGGAGTAGTCTGCCTCGAGGTCCGCTTCTCGTCGAACTACCTTTGTGATTATGGCTGCCACGTGCATGAGGTCGTCGTCCAGTTTGTCTGCTCGGTCACGGACTTCTATGAAGCGTCTGTCGGGTTTGTGAACTTTGCTGAAGGCGTTGAGGAAGGTGTCCGTTAGGCCATCGAATACCCCGCCGGTTTCACCTTGGTTGTTGGGCGCTCCCCGGGCGGGTCTGTAGCGCATGTGGGCGTTCCAGTCAGGGGATTCGAGAAACACCATTAGGAGGCTTGTTCGGCGGAGGGCGGGGTGAAGGGTTAGTCTGTTGAGGAAACGGTTGAGGGAGTTGGCACGGCGATTGGTGAAGTCCGGACCGAAACGGTCCCCTCGTACATACTCTATATAGCATATTTAGCTTAGACTCATAGAATAGCCAGGTCCTATATGAGATAATTACCCATCTTATGCTTCCCCGGCAATGGCGGAACCGCACAAGCAGGATACTCCCTCGTCAACATCGTCCAGATAAACACGAAATCCGTGAACCTCCTTCGCACCGCTACCTGCGGTTTCTGAAAGGATGGAAAGTCCGTCTATAAGAGCCGGGTGGTTCATTCGTTAGCTATTGGCCCGCAATAGAAACTCAAAAATTTGCCCTTTTACCTTTGTAGTAACCAAGTACGAAACAAATGCATCTTTCGTCCCTTCATTCTCCGTTTGTGGATCTGAAACTTTGGTCTCCAGGGTTCCGTTGCCTACCCCAGCCATGTCTATTTTGTCCGCGTTACGGCCTGCCTGCGGTTCCTCTCCGTTGGGGAAGTCAGATATGTTTGGGCGGGAGGAGGGCTCTTCTTCGTCGTCGGAGGCGTTTCGCCATTGGATCGAGTTGAAGGAATCCATGGATTTCGAAGCTTATGATGGATGCCGTTGCGTATACTTGATGGTAGTAGGGAAGTGTTCGTAACTAGGGGCGAAGGTGAGGTGAAGTTCACTTTAGGTGAAGCTCGTAAGGTAAGTTAAAAGTGCTGAAACGAGGTTTGGTGGGACTGTGGCGGGGTGGATGATGACGCTTGTCGTGGCTTGGCACATGAGAGGTCACTCGGGAATTTTGAAGTTGAGGCGAGGATTTCGCAATTTGAGCTGTTTGGAGTGGTCGCTGAGCTGGTGGGAGCCGAGGGAGAAAGGGCAAAGTTAAAGGCCGTAGTTTCGCAGGCGTTTGACGGTGTATGAGTGTGGATAAGGGTAAGACATTGCCGAGTGTGGAGTAATTTTGACTATGTTGACAGCCCAAGGCCCAAGGCACAAGTTAGGTGAATGGTTTAGGGGCCTGGGTACTAACATCATACTTATATCATAATATGCATTTTTCTGTGAATAGACACTCCATCCCATATTATGTATGTAGCCTACCTATTCTACCAGCGAAACTTTATGCTTAGGGGGCTCTTACTACAACAGCTATTCCATGTCATGGTACAAGTATCCACAAGCAGACGTTGGTATTATGACCACGGTACTCGAGTACGGGGGGATAGTCTGCGCGAGCTATCCAACACACTTCAGCTACCGCAGCTGTGGCTCCAATTTCCACAGTACGGCTGTGCAGGAGTCTCAGAAGCAAGGTTCGGAATATTCACACCTAATCTAAAGATTCTCCTTTCCCTTTCCCGATCCTCTAGACCTTGCACTCTCGTCCATTTCTCCCGCAACAAAAGAGGACACAACAAAGTCTTCATCCCCAATAGCTTTCGGGGAAGGGAAATCTGGGTCCCGGCCGTATGCAATTCTCGCAGCATCGACCAGCACCCTCGCCGTCATCCCCCAGACTTTGTATCGCAAAAGCTTGGCCCCACCCCATACCGGTACTTGGAATTCATGATTCCTATATTATGATACCCGCCAAATAAATGTCTCGTTGTAGCGAATGGATAGTTAGGATGTAAGCTTACTTCCACTTCCTCCCACCCCAATTAAACCAGTTCCCGCTATACCATGGAACGCCGTCCAACTTTTGCATTGAGCCATCGCCATCGTAATCATTCATTAGAAAGCGTTCTAGCGGAACAGTAAAAACGCTGGCAACCTCCTGAGGATCGAGTTTCGGTATGAGGTTATCACCGACATCCGCCACCTGGCCCTTGGTAATGTCACGCAGAAATGCTACGCACGGCTTTACACCGGTATTTGTGCCCGCCTGGAACAGCGGTAGCTCTGTCAAGTTTTCTACAGAAAACGGCGAAGGAAACGGATGGGAGCCTAGCGGGAGGCCGATCTCCTCATAAGCTTCTCTCCGAGCTGTTTGTACTGGTGTCTCGTCCGGGTGGTCGGCTCTCCCTACGGATGCGATTAGTAATAATTCTTAGGGGTGCGGCTGGGATAGTTGTATGACTGCGAATATAATACCTCCAGGTAAAGCAACTTGGCCTGCGAATGTACGCAGTGATGCGCTACGAACAGTCAAGACTACGCGTAGGTCGCCAGCTCTGTCCGCAAATAGTAGTAATAGTACTGCTGCTCGACGGCGCATGGGAAGGGAAGAATATGCAGTTGGCGGAGGAACATATGCCCGTAGCCGCTCGAGAGCTTTCTGGGGGCTAGGTTAGTTGAGAATCTTTGTCAGGTTTGGGGCAAAGTACTATTGAGGTGGGTGATAGTGGTGACATTTTATATATATTGCAGTTAGGTTTTGATTATATTGTAACTGTTGTACGGTAATTCGGAGGACAGAAGTGGGTATAGTAGTCTAGCGGTATCGTTATTGGTGTTGTCGAAATGATGGAGAAACGAGCATTGGCCGAACCCGAGTCTCGCACGGTGCAGTGTCGGGATCATATCATAGTATCCGTCCAACGGGGCAAGTTTGGAGAAATCCGGGAGCAGGTCAAAAATAATTAAATATGGTCAAATGGCTCTCATATGTTAAGAATGTCATTTCCCAAGACTACCTAGACTGTTTTCCTGCATTTTTCTTGTTGGTGGTTGAGGTGTTGAAGGTGAGGCTCAAGTTTGTCTAGATTTCCGACGCGTCTGCCGGAACTTTGCGCCAAAACCTCAACAATCCAGGCGACAAAGCATGGAGTCAACTCCGCCAGACGAAGTTTACGTTGACGAATTCGATCCTAAGGAGCACCAGGTATTGACTCTCGGTATTCTACTATTAATACTCATCTAACTTACGGGTTGTGTGTTAGGGATGTTACATTTTTACCTTGGACGGCGAAGAGGATAGGCCGACAAAGCGCCGGAAGACTAAAGGCAAACAACGTGCTACGGAGAACGCGGTTGTAGAGGAAGAGAGATGTCCTTTCCCTGTGCTATTAGATGGTAAGGAGGCAGAGAGTGCTATAAAGCTTAGATACCGGACGTACTGTAAACTTTGGGAAACGCAAGAAAAAAGAACAAAGGTGAGGTTATGAGGACAACAATGTTTGGCCACATGCGCTAACAGAGATACAGGCTATTCTGGATTCTTTCAACAGCAAGACTCTAGACGACGTTTCAGCTTTTGTAAAGGATGCTACGCCAGAGAAGTAATCAGGACTACCTTTTTTCAAGAACCGCACGTTTACAATTCAACAGATACGAAGGAAAGATCCCCACAGCACTTGTTCTTGCTGGCCCAAACATTGCGTCGCACGAGCTGCTATTCGAACAGCTAGCCCAGCGGATACGGAGTCAGGATGGGACCGGACCAGTTGTGGTCCTGACCTCCAAAGATGCTACCAACTTAAAGACCACCCTCAGGAAATTGATCAGGGATGCTACACAACTAGATGAAGGCGTGGATGACGAAGAGGAGGATATCGTTCGTAAGGTTGGTTGGGTGGAGGAAGGTTCCCAAAGGAATTTCTTTCTAATCCGGTCGCAGAACACGAAATTACTCAACTATGATCTACAAATCTTACGGTCTTGGTGCGAATTACACGTGGGTCAGAAGGTCACCGTTGCGGTGCAAGATTCTGAAGCCTTTGACAGCGGTATTCTCTCCGATTTGGTCTCGCTTTTTAGTTCATATTTGGATCGCATACCATTTGTGCTTCTTGTTGGTATTGCAACCTCCGTGGAGATATTTCACGATAAGCTTCCGAAATCGACGATTCGTCTGATGAGGGGGAATAAATTTGACGTCGAACGGGCTGAGGAGTGTCTCGCCCAGATATTTAACGACTCTATGACGAGCGATGGAGCTGTTCTCAGGCTTGGGGCGTCTGTCTGTGATTTCCTCCTTGAACGATATAGGGACCACACTCAGAGCATACAAGCCTTCGTGGCAGCGTTAAAGGTGACCCTCCTTTGAAATACATGATAGACACCTGTTAACAGTTAAAAGTATGCCTATATGTCTCACTTCTACGCCAATCCTCTAAGCATTATTCTTGGGTTTATTGATAACACCGATGGTCTTGGAGAGGCGCTATCTACTGATCATGTGGAGGCAATCAGAAACGTTCCGTCTTTCAGGAGGTATGTAGAAGGCAAGCTTGCCGCAAAGGAAGTCGGTGAGGTCCGCAAGCTACTTACCGATGACAATTATGTTCGCCGCACTGTTGTCGAAAAGATTCCAGAATCACGAAATTACGGTATCGAGTTGGGTCAGGCATTGGCATTCTTGGAAATTGGGCGCAGCTGTACATTGATCCAGAACAAAACCCCGCGTTACGAATTGTACGCGAAAGCTCTTTCCGGAGAGCTTCAAACTAGTCCTTCCGTTAGAGAATTTCTGATGTCTTTGAAGCGAATGAACTCCACCGCTTTACTCAATCTCCTCGAAAAGGTCATGCAAGAAGTCCAAACACTGGCTATCACTGAGCCTCTAAGACCTTTGCAGGAGAAGATCAAAAAACTAGTCGAGGAAGCAGAAGCCACTGGAGGAAAAAAAACCCTGATTAGCGAGTTTGACATCACGAATAATACCTTACGAGGGACTGCCGTCTCAAAGAAAGTTCGACTCGGCGAGCAAAAGTCTTCGTTGACTAAGCAAGATACTGAGTATACGGCATTAGTCCAGCAGGTCTATACCATCGCCGAATCATACCTCACGACCAATTTCAACTCTAGTCAACATGGCCTGCAAAGTATACTCCTGCACGAGGTCTTCTTTTATGACTTGAGGTCTCCGCATAGCGCTGTTAGCCTCCCTCCCCTATAATCTATAGATAGACGCTGACAGCAGGTAGGTCTTTGCGCCAAAGCCCCGCTCCACGATTGAGCGCGGGTTATCCCAGCCGCAAGACTACCTCGCCTGTTCGTGCTGTACCTCCGCCGACGGTGAGGAAGTGGGTATCAAGGGAACCCAACCCCCCGCTAGCATCTTATACCAATTATACCTGGAGTCCGGTGCGCTGATCAACATATATGATCTCTGGAGCGCTTTTTACTCTGTTATTGCCGGTGACGAAGAGGAATTTGATGTTCCGACCGCTCAGTATTCCCCCCACTTCTGCTTCTACTCCTGCTTTGCTTCAGGTCTGATGACTAATATTGGCATGAAGGGCACTATTCTACAGATCACTCGCGGAAATGCGCTTCTTGGGCTTTGTGAAGCATACGAAGAAGAAGACGGATCATATCGCGAAGTTGGCTTGGAAGGGGATTTGACCTTGTTCATTCTTTTAATTGTTTCTTTGCTTTTTCTTCTTCATTTTCTTCATCTCGGATTAAAATTATTCATTTGTTACTTATCATGGATGGTTGGATAGATTGGGATGCCCTTGTCAATTCTTAAGTTGAATTTGTGTACCAAAATTGAGCTAGTGTTAGTAGAGTGTCGCGACACCGTGATACCAGGCGTGGGATGTCGGAAGGCTATTGTACCGCCTACTTATATGGTTGATTTAATATATTCTGTGGTGAAACATGTCAGCGTCTTACCCCCCCCCCCCCGGCGAGTCACGATATTATCGCACAGGACTGACTGCCAACTCCGCCTACACCATCAGGTACGCTTCCCCCATTCTTACGGTAGTACAGTACAGTACCCTCAAGCATAAATCATGCAAGAAAAGTAACCGGCACGACGAGTCTAACTGTACAGCCCGACTATTCCGGAATACCTGTACCTCGATAAGAGTGGCTGGTGGTGGGTCTCCGTTTACATGGGCGGCTGCGGGAGCGCTTGCCGGTATATAATTTTTTTTCTTTTTTCTTTTTTCTCCAGAGGTGCAGCGATCACTGGTCTAGCAGGCTTGGATGCTTTTGATGATTAATACTCGCGGACCCGGCACCCCTGGAAATTTCTGGCTCTGGAAGTTGGGTTAACGAGAAACCGGTACGATTCTTTCGAGTATCGTGGGCTGTAGCGCCTATGTAGGAGGCGGGGATAGAAAAAAGCAAAAACAAACAAAAAACACAAAAGAATATGTATGAATATAAAGCCAGATATATACAACCCCACCCCCTTCAAAGAATCACTCATTATACCACTACAGCTCCAGCATCCCCCTCGCCTTGAACTTCTTCCCCCCCCTCTCCCCAGCCCTGACCAGAAACCTCCTCCCGTGCACC
>QLOI01000558.1:7784-18248 GCA_003313605.1 Tuber umbilicatum | reverse complement strand
TCCACCATCCTGCTCGCCCTGTTACAATACCTGCAACTGGGCTTTATATTCTTGACAGACCACGCCGATCTATCACAACTCGAACAAAACCACTTCTTCTCACTTCCCCAACCAACCTCCCGGTTCATCCCGCCACGAGTTGAGGAATTTGCAGTGGGTCCCCCCACCCATCCGGACTTACCCTTCCCAGCCCCACCGCCAAACCCAGAAAGTAAACCGCCAGAAGAACCAAAATTCACCCTATCAAACAACTTCTTCAAATCCTCATCCTCATCACTCTCCTCTTCCTCCTTCCTCTCATCCTCCGATGTCCACTTTAATCCTTCATGCCTCGCCCACCTCTCAGCCCTACGGACCTCCCTCCGCCTGGCCTCTCCATCAACCTTATCCATCACCCTCTTTACCCCCTCCATATAATCCTCCAACTTTCCCCTCAACTCCTTCTCCCCCGGCCGCTCTGTCTTCAAAATCCCCTCCATCACCTCCCGCACCGATACCCAACCACTTTTCTTCCTCGAGGGCTGCACCGCCTCAAAACGCGCCACCGAGTGCCACCTGCCACTCATCCACAAGCCACGTTTCATCAGCCCCCTCGCTTCCTCTAAGCCCCTGACAAACACCACCACCGTAGACGACGTCTTGCCAAGCTTTTTTCTTTTATCCACCTCATCTTTTCCCACCAACCAACGCGCACCCTTACAAACTACAAAACCCCCTTCCTCCAAAGCGGCCTCCACCCCACCAATCCCCACATCCCACAACACACCCCCAACTTTTAATCCCACCACCACTCCTCTATTCCTCACCCCTTCAGGGTCAAACGGTATCCCCCCTCCTACACTCGTCCTCCTCTTGCTTCCCCCACCCACCTCCTGTTCCACCCATATGTCGCGACCTCTCTTGCCCGACGGAGTCGAAACCGGCGTAGATGGTCGTATCTCGACCGGCGTAAAATTCTTTCTAGGCGTAAACGGCGTGCTCGTGCGAACGAATGTCCGCAGTTGTCCCTCCTTCACTCTCAACTCTTTCTCCCTCTCCTCCAACTGACGCTGTAAAGAAATTAACTTCTCTTTAAGGGAAGAAACTTCCCTCGAAAGACTCTCAACAGTATGCATCCTGTGTATCGTATGTCGAATACTGTGGTGACGGTTTTTAACTGGTCCAAACCCGTTATTGTGGAATGGTGTGGTGTAGTTATTTCAAACACTGGGGTTGTAGCGGTCGCGGAGCATGCATCTGAATACTTTACGAATCGTTATGTAGAGGTACGGTGTTTAGGTACGAGTACTTACTGTCGTGTAACCATGACCACAGTCGATACTGAGCCGGGGACACGCTAATCCTTCTTGGGACCCTGGTCACTGACCCCGAAAATTACACTTCGATTTCCATTACTCGAGTACTCTCTCAACGTATCTCATCCCCGCTTCACGTAACTCCCATCCTTCCTTCCTCTTGGCCTTCGCAACACCGCATATCCCGACAATTACTAGCTATGGTGATTCCCTAACACTCGCCCTTCCGCATCGCCATTGTTAGAGCATTCCGCCACGACTCATTCATCCTCTCTCAATTCATACATGAAAGTTCCTCTCCCACCCCGCTCCCACACGGGCCACTTCTGGAAGTGCCACCGCAGCCAGATCCTATCCGGACCACAGAGTTCCCCGCGGACAAAGAAACCTGTTCCTCTCGCAGACTACCAGTATCTTTTGTGGAATAGAATTCGGTCTGGCTTCTTGCCCCCATTGTTCCAGTGCTGAGGCACCTTGCTCGCCCTCTCTGTGTACGAGTACTCGAGTACTCGGGTAGATGTGAGAAGACCGGTGCGTGGTGTGCAATTGGGTTGTGCTTCCTTTGCGGGGCAAGGCTTCCAATGGGCCGCGGGTTTGTTGGGTTAGCCCGGGCCCTTCACTGGGCCGGGCTGGGTTGAGTAGGGCCCACTTTAGCGCAAGCCCAGGCTGGGTCGGGTTTGGAGGTGCCAAGCCCGGGTTGCCCGGCGAACCTAGCGAATATTTTGTCTTTCATTTCTGATTTTCACGATACTTCAAGTCATGATCACTACGGAAACTGGGATCTGAGCACATGGAATTCATGAAGACTGTGATCATGACTATTTGCATCTGGGCGAAAGGTCCAAGCAGAACCACGTTCCAATTGAGAGCGCGTAGTGAAAAGCTAGGCGGAAACTTGATTAGCTCTCGGGGATTCTGAGCATCTCAAAGATGAGAAATCGAGCAGCTCCGACGAGAGCACACAAGATCAGTTATTTTTACCATCTACTCAACTTGGTACGCGTTTATTCAATCTATGAAGAAGACTCAGCAAAGACAAAACGCTTGAAGCAAGCCCAACAGCCAATCCAAATATCTATGCAAGTAGCCGCTCCAGCCCACTGGGTTCATTGTGTTGTAATTAGTTCACTCTCGCTAGTCTTTATTTTGTGTTTACCATTAAATGGTTTGGGAGGATACTATGTTCACAACAACTGAGATGTTCAGATTAGGGCTTGTTGGGATACAACTATATAATCATGTTTTCTTTTCTGTTTCTTAGTTAGACAACCAATACAACCAACTCTCCTCTCTCCACCACAACACACGGTCTCGTCCTCGTTTCCCGCTACGGTCAACCATTCCACTACCATCACACCCCCTGTTGCTTCAACACATTGGGTTAACCCGGGCTTTCCTTTCTTGGGCTGGGTTGGGCTGGACTCAGTATCGATTGGGCTTGGGCTGGGTCGGGTTTGCCCTTTCTTGACCCGAGTTAGCCTGTTGGAAGGCTTGTTGCGGGGCGAACGCTAACCGATTACGCTATAGTCCGCATGTTCCCTTCGCCAATGAGTGGCTCTGTAACGCTGTCCCACAATCATGGCAACCAATGATCTCTCAAAATTGACTCCGCTTCTGGGAAGAAAAAAGCGCCGGATAGGTTGAGCTAGGATAAATTTATGCAAGAAAAAAGCGTATGCACGCACATGCAGCCAAGACCGGTGAAATTGATCGTGAACATTCGTTTTTCATGAATTGAGGGAATAAAAAATTTCATGCGCTTAATGAGTGAAACCAGCGAGTGTTCTCATCCTACCGTAATTCTCGTGACCAGGTCACAGGTATCCACGCCCTGCCATGCCCCTCTTTTCCCTCCGATCGCCACAAATTCCGGAGAAACGAATCCTCGACTTCACAACACGATTCACAGTAACAGCAGCACGGATTATGCCATTTGTCGTTGATACCGGCATTTGACTTACGGGCGGAGGAATCGTTCTACCACGAATATTTGGTTCTGGACATGGAGTGCGAGATATGGTGGTGTTTGGCCAGTTAAAAAGTTGCAGCCGTTGTAGTATGCCTTGCAATACACCCGGGTAAATTTATTAAGCAATCTGAAATCGGAAGTGCTTGTGGCGTATCGTATTGAGAGTAAGGGGATCCAGGAGCTGGCCTACTCTCGTTGGTTTTCTGGGCATTTGCCAATCGAAGAGTTCAAGATGTCGAAGCCGATCTTTCCTAGAGAAGAGGGCTCGCCTAATTTTTTTCGCACAGATGGATGGTAAATAATCCATTCATAGGCTACGCAATCCCAATTCTTACGTAGTAATTGGCGAGCCTCCCTCGCTTATCACTCCTGGAGCGCAAATGAGAAAGTGTACCCTCTCTACTCGAGTAAACACTCGAGTGCGATGGCAGCCCTACTAAAAGTCGAAAAGCGCTAACTAGGAGTAGGGTAATTATCATGTATTCGAGTAGTCACGCAAAGGAATATCTGATAAGCTTATCTTGTTGCATCAGACGCTACGGGGAAATGATTGGGCACCGATTCTAGCCTCGCCTGAGTTTGGGGGAAATCTGCAAAGTTGGATTGGTCAGTACGAGTAGTTTAGGGAAGACCCTATTAATAATCATAAATTTATCCTAGCTGAAGCTATCTGGCATCCGCTAGCAAAAGAAATGTGCGTAGGCAATCACCAGAGAATGCGGTCTAGTCGCACTTCGGTCCCGGAAATCGAAAATTACCCTTTGCATGTGTATGATACCGTATTCGATTGTGAGAAGGTAGGAAAATGTATCTATTGGCGGGATCTGGAAATACCGCCAACTGATCCAGTAGCCACCGATCAGGTGAATGGCTTCTGCGCGGTGCCAGGTGGTGATCATGAATAGCCGAGTTGTGTAGGGTGGAGAGTCGCCGGGTCTCAAGCAACGGATTTTGCACGCGAAAGAAGGTGATCTCCCCACTCATAACTCAGTTTTTTCCTCCATCTAGCCTCACCTGGCGGAAAACAATCGTCACGAGTATCGAAGAGTGCGCCCGACTACTACACTGACGTCGAGAAAACACAACTTCTTGCAATTCAACCATCAACAATGGGCAATTGGCTATCATTGCAGCAGTAGGCTCTTGGAGTGTCACCCGTATTTATTTGATTCTCTGGCCGCTAATACTAGCTGCCATCGTTTGAGCTCCCCTGCGAACAGATTTTCCCAGGGCAACTACAGTGGCAACAGCGATTCATACAATATCACTGGCTCCAACAACACTACGAACATTCATTACCACGGGGACAGAACGCCATCGGCGAACTATGAAAAGATTCTGCAACAAATTTACCCACCCGGATCTGGTTATAAGTCGCACCGAAATCGGGTTCCCAAGCCGGTCGAGGGAACCTGCACCTGGGTTACGGGTCATCCAAAGTATACGGAGTGGTTGGAAAATAAAACATCCGGTCTCCTCTGGCTATCTGCGGACCCGGGTTGCGGAAAGCCCGTCATCGCTGCATCCCTCGTGGGACACCTGGAGGCTCAAGAGGATGCCATCGTGTGCTACTTTTTTTTCAAGGACGACAGCGAGGAACAGAGGAGTGTGGTATTTGCCCTCCGCGCCATTCTGCATCAACTGTTCTTTCAGAGGCCCAATCTCTGCAGTTATGCCGAGGAAGAGTTTAAGGCGAAAGGTAATAGGTTTGCGGAGGAGGTAGATACATTATGGGATATCTTTGTCAAGGCGGTGGCCGAGGGGGGGTGTGGCGATGTAATATGTGTGGTGGATGCCTTGGACGAGTGCGAGGAGGTGACCATAACTCCGTTCATCCGCCACTTGACCGGCCTCAGGGAGTCGCAACCTTCCGGTATACCTTTGAAATTTCTTGTTACAAGTCGCCCGTACCACCGAATCGAGACAGAGCTGGGCTCGCCATCAACGACAATCCGGCTAAAAGGGGAGGAGGAGGTCAACGCGGTTACCGCAGATGTTACTCGTGTCATAGATGAGGGGATCAAGCGCCTAGAGCTATATTGGGAGCGGGCTGGAGGACTGGAATACTTGCGCAAACTCCTCGTGTCGTCCGCCGACCGGACATTCCTTTGGATTTCTCTCGTTCTGGAGATGTTGAAGGCTAGTAAGGATGACACGCCGGAGGAGTTTACAAACATTGTTACCACCGCGCCCCGTGATCTAGCACAATTTTACACCAAGATTCTTGATGGGGGCGCTGACCCGGTTAAAGCCAGGCGAATCCTGAATATCGTGGTCGCAGCTGCAAGGCCACTGACACTTCGGGAGATTAATATCGCATTCAGAATCAGAAGGGACCATAGGACTATCAAGGACATAGGAGAGCTTTCACCTCGGTTCGAGAACGCAGTGAAGAATTTGTGTGGTCTTTTCGTGCGGGTTATCGATGGGAAGGTTTACCTTGTTCACCAGACTGCGAGGGAGTTCTTGGTTAAGGGGTCTTCGCCGGGTCAGGGAAACTGGCAATACACGCTGGGGTCCTCCGATTCTCACTTTATAATGGCTGATATCTGTATTGCTTATCTTATGCTAGAAGACTTTGAACTCGGCTCATTACCGGAAGGCACTGACTCTTCTGGTGTCTCGGAGGAATATTGGCTCCTTGATTACGCAGCTAACTACTGGCATAGCCACTTTAGAGATTCACAGGGTCGCCAAATGGAGCTATTTGAGTTTACTCGCTCGATTTGCAAACGCAGATCCAATAGATTTCTAACCTGGCTTAAGGTGTTCTGGCGGTTTAATGTTCGGGACAGAAATTGTCCATTCCCGCACGATTTCACACATTTGATGATAGCATCATGGCTTGGGCAAGGGGGGGTGGTGAAGCGGATATTGGAGGAGGGGGAAGACTTAAATGCTCAATCCGGAGTCTATGGCACCGCGTTGAATGTAGCAGCTCTCCGGGGAGATAATAATTTAATCGAGGTGCTAGTGGAGGGAAACATAGTTGCCCATGTGAGCGGGAAGGATTATAACATCTTGAATGTAACGATTACGCTCAGTAGGAAAAGGCGGGTGAATGGCTGACAGCGAATTCACCTGGTTTCACAGACGGTATGTGGGTGTACTGTGATGGCAGAGAGTGAAGGCTGATTGATGGCATGTCGCACTACAGAAGGTAAGTAAAAGTCCGATATCTTACTAGCGGTTGGTGTTACTGATGCGCGAGGTTCTGGAGCGGTAGAGAGTAAGTGAAGTGACTACGTGGGAGACATTTGACATGGATCGTGACTAACCCCTGATTAACAAACGAGAGCAGAGTGTATACCAACCAATATACTGAACGCGGATAACAGAGCAGGATTTGCTGAATTGCGGTGACGGGTAGGAGGTAGGCGGCCCAGGTTATCAGCCAAATAATATAGATTATAGATAACTGATAAAAATTGTGGTTGTGTAGCTAGTACGTAAACGGTGGAAGCGGATTTCAGGGCCGAGGGAGTTGCTGACTCGATCACTGCTGGTGTGGTAGGACGTGAGTGAGCAGGATTAAAACAGTTGAGGGGCCAGGCGACTGCTAACTTGCAGTTCCCAATGTGTTGAAGTTGGTCAGTAACCAGGACCGAGAACCGCTCCGGGGGGGAGGGGCAAGATTGCTGACAAGTGTGATGCTGTGTGTTGTAGTTCGTAAGTTAGCGAGATCAACCACTGGTCTCGGACGAGGTAATTGTTGACTTCTAGATCGCTGTGCGTTGTAGGAAGTAAGTGAACACGATCAACGACGGCTCTTAGACAAGACGATTGCTGACCTTTGGGTCGCTGTGCGGTGTAGAGCGTAAGTGAACATGATCAACCAGAGATCTTGGGCGAGACAACAGCTGACCTCTGGATCGCTGTACGTTGTAGCTCGTAAGCGAACATGACCAACCACGGATCTTGGACGAGACAATTGCTGACCTCTGGATCGCTGTGCGTTGTAGAGAGTAATTGAACATGATCAACAATGGATTTTGGACGGGATAAATTGCTGACCCCTGGGTCTCTGTACGTTGCAGAGAGTAGGTGAACAGGATCAACCACGGATCTTGGACGAGGCAACTGCTGACATCTGGGCCCCTGTGCGTTGTAGAGAGTAAGTGAACCTGATCAAGCACGGGTGGTGGGCGAGAAAATCTCTGAGCACTGGATCCTTGTGCGTTGTAGGAAGTAAGTGTGCATAATTGGCTACGGTTCTCGGACGAGAAAATCGCTCACCTCTGGGCTGCTATGTGTTTGTAGTTCGTTAGTGAACATAATCAACCACGGATCTCGGACGGGACAATCGCTGACCTCTGGATCGCTGCGCGTTATAGAGCGTAAGTAACCATGATCGGCTAAGGATCTTGGACGAGACAATTGCTGACCTCTGGACTGCTATGTGTTGTAGTTCGTGAGTGAGCATGATCAACCACGGATCTTGGACGAGAAAGGTGCTGACCCCTGCATTGGTGGGTGTTGTAGGGGGTAAGTGAATACAATCAACCACAGATCTTGGGCGGGACAATTGGTGACCTCTGGATTGCTGTGTGTTGTAGTTTGTAAGTGAACATGATCAACCACGGATCTTGGACGGGACAATCGTTGACCTCTTGATCACGGCGCGTTGTAGAGCGTAAGTAACCATGACCGACCACGGATCTTGGACGAGAGAATTGCTGACCTCGGGACTGCTACGTGTTGTAGTTCGTAAGTGAGCATGATCAACCACGGATCTTGGACGAGAAAAGTACTGATCTCTGCATCTCTGTTCGTTGTAGGGAGTAAGTGAACATAATCAACTACGGATTATGGAGGAGACAATTGCTGACCTCTGGATTGTTGTGTATTGTAGTTCGTAAGTGAGCATGATCAACCACGGATCTTGGGCGAGACTGTTGCTGACCTCTGGATCGCTTTGCGCTGTAGTTCGTAAGTGAACATGATCAACCGCGGATCTTGGACGAGAAGGTTTCTGACCTCTTGGTTGCTGTGCGTTGTAGCTTGTAAGCGAGCATGATCAACCGCAGATCTCAGACGAATTGCTGACCCCTGGATCGCTGGACGTTGTAGCTCGTAAGTGAACATGATTAACCACGGATCTTGGGCGAGACAATTGCTGACCCCTGGATCGTTGTGCGTTGTAGAGAGTAAGTGAACACAACCGACTGCGGATCTTGGACGAGGCAATTTTTGACCTCTAAGCCGCCGTGTATTGTAGAGAGTAAGTAAACAAGACCAACTACGGATCTTGGGTGAGGCAATTGCTGACCTCTGGATCGCTGTGCGTTGTAGAGCGTAAGTGAACATGATCCACCACGGATTGTGGACAAGGCAATTGCTGACCTCTGGATTGCTGTGCATTGTAGGAAGTAAGTGAACACGATCAAAGATCTTGGGCAAGACCATTGCTGACCTCTGGATCGCTGTTGGTTGCAGCTCGTATGTGGATATGATCAACCACAGATCTTAGACGACACAGTTACTGACCTCTAGATCGCTCTACGCCGTAGCTCGTAAGTGAACATGATCAACTACGGATCTTGGGCGACACAATTGCTGACCTCTGTATTGGTGTGCATTGCAGGAAGTAAGTGAACATGACGAGCCACGGATCTTGGGCGAGATAATTGCTGACCTCTGGATCGCGATGCTTTGTAGCTCGTATGTGAACATGATCAACTCCGTATATTGGGCGAGACAATTGCTGACCTCTGGATCGCGGTGCGTTGTAGGGGGTAGGTGATCATGATCAACCGCGGATCTTGGACAAGACAATTGCTGACCTCTGGATCGTTGTGCGTTGTAGCTCGTAAGTGAACATGATCAACCACGGATCTCGGACGAGACAATAGCTGACCTCTGGCTCGCTGTACGCTGTAGAGCGTAAGTGAACCTGATCGACCACGGATCTTGGACGAGACGATTGCTGAGCACCGGATCGTTGTGCGTTGTAGGAAGTAGGTGACCATGATCAACCACGGATCCTGGACAAGATAATTGCTGACCTGTGGATCGTGTGCTTTGTAGGAAGTAAGTGAACATGATAAACCATGGATCTTGGGTGAGACTATTACTGACCTCTGGATCGCGATGCGTTGTAGGAAGTAAGTGAACATGATCAACCACGGATCTTGGGCGACAGAGTTGCCAACTTCTGGATTGGTGTGCATTGTAGGAAGTAAGTGAGCATGATCAACCACGGATCTTGGACGAGACAACAGCTGACCTCTGGATCGTTGTGCGTTGTAGGCAGTAGGTGTTCATGATCAACAACGGCTCTTAGACAAGACAATTGCTGACCTTTGGATCTCTGTGTGTTGCAGATCGTAAGTAAACGTGACCAACCACGGATCTTAGACGAGACAATTGCTGACCTCAGGGTCGCTGTGCGTTGTAGTTCGTACGTGAACATAACCAACCACGGATCTTGGACGAGACAATTACTAATCTCTAGGTCGCTGTGAGTTGTAGAGAGTAAGTGATTCACGACGGATCTTGGACGAGACCATTGCTGACCTCTGCTTTGTGTTGTAGTATGTAAGCGAACACGATCAACCACAGATCTTGGACAAGACAATTGCTGACCTTTGGATCGCTGTTTGTTGTAGAACGTAAGCGAATATCATCCACAGTTCTGTGGCGCGCCTTTTGCTGACCAGCGGGTCGCTGCTTTCTTTAGCGAGTAAGTCAACAGAATTAATTGTGCCTCTGGGGCGACGCCATTGCTAATGTCCTACCCACAATGTATTGTAGGAGGTAGGGATACTGGATCACCCCACGTCGCGAGCCATAGAAATTGTTGACCACCTGCCTCCGGTGTGTTCTAGCTCGTAAGTGAAATGGATCAATCTAGTATTGGCTGGACTTAATTGCTCACCCCGTATTCTAGATAGTAAGTGATCAAGGCCTACTACAATTCCCTGGCACGACAACTGCTGACCTCCTGCCCCCGATTCTCGAAGATGGCAAGTGGGCCCTCGTTTAGTCCTTGTTTTTCTTCTAGTATGCTGATATAACTCAACTCACATTACAGCTCGTATGTCATCCATATTCGTTAGACTCATGTTAACTTTGCTGATTCCGTACTGCCGTTATGCTCGTGCTGCTCTATAGCGTGTAAGCATTGCGCATCTCTCCACCCTACCTCCTTAGACTGCTAACCGCGCTATCTTTGCCTCCCAGTTTGTATGGCATCCTCTA
>QLOI01000557.1:8581-19337 GCA_003313605.1 Tuber umbilicatum | reverse complement strand
TCAGGGCATCTCGAGCCTGGCGCCTGACGCCCCCGTTTGGTCCTCCGCCCCCCTCATTATCAACTTGGCCCGATACATTTCCGCCACGGCCACTGGGTTCCCGCCCAGTATGTCTCCCTTGACCGCTGCTTCCCCACCTGCGTAGCCCCTGCCTTGCTCGCCGGTGCCCTTGTCCTCCTCCCCGGCCCCCTCTTCCTGAGGGCTCTGAGGGTTTATGTTTCCAGTTTGGCTTTACTTGCTTGCTGTTATTGTTGTTGGATGCCCATGGCGTCGGCTATGGGTGGTGATTATGATGATGGTTTTCCTTACTTATGACTCTCCTTGGACTGGGCTGTTGTTTTGGTTTGAGGGTATTTCACTGTTTACGTTAGTCATCGTTGGCGATGCTAGGGATTATGTTTTCCCACTTTGAAGGGTTGGTTGCGTTATTTGAAGTTTTGTTATTTCATTTGTTACTGCGTTGGAATTAAGGCTTTTTGTATGCCATAGCGCGAGCTGCATGTACGTTTTTGGGCCAGAATCAATAAACATATGATGGAAAAAAAAAAGAAAAAAAAAAACCCTCCGCGGCATATTCAACTTGATCTTGAGCCCCTTGCAAGACTCGGCGCGCAATGGCATACAGATTAACTGTTCCGACGACAAAGTCAGGGCATGTTTCCCCATCCTGGCTGCGTGGGCTGCCGACCATATGGAGAATGCTGTGTTGCATGGGGTAAAAACGAACGCCTATCCTAAATGTGAGGCGCCTGTCGACAGTCTGGTGACGGGCTCAGAGAAGCGGTATCCGGAGCGAGACTACCGGAGGCACGAACGCCTTGCTGGCGACCATCTGCCGCCTGACTCAGAGGTACACACGACTTTCGTCTCTTTGGACATTAAGATTGGACGGAACGTATTCTGTGGACTCGAGCGGGTTTGGGTGCCGGACCTACACCAACCAGATTTGTTACATACGATATATCTTGGACTTTTCAAGCACCTTATGGAATGGGTTGAATCCTTCCTCCAGAAGCACCGGCGATTACAGGCATTCGATGATGTCTGGAAAGCTTTGCCGCCGTATCCGGGATTCTTCGTGCCTAAAAAGCCCTATCGCGAAGTCTCGCAGTGGCAGGGCAAGGAGATGAGAAATGTAGGACACTGTCTGTTGGGGGTTCTGGCAGCGGGGCTGGCACAGCCAGACCAGTGTAACGGGGGCTCCCTGTGGGAAGATGGATCCCAAGGATGCGGCCGTACCGAAGCTTTCTTCGTATGCAAAGTGAAGAACAAATATGTAGAGAGAAAACCTTAACAGTGAAACTTAATATCGTTAAGCCGCAGCTTTACTCAATAAGTTCTCGAGAGGATAGTTGATGGTCTTAGGAGAAGAGGTCTGGTATATACTTAAGTAGAATTATATTGCCCGCTCCTCTCCATCACTCCTAAGCTTACCACCATCCCGAGCATGCCCATCTCCTCTGGGCCAGGGGCTAACATTCCACCGAATGTTTGCCGGCTCTGCTAGTTCATTATCCGACGTGAAGTGTTCATGCAGTATCCTGATACATGCAATCAACTGCGGGAGATAACTCTTCATATCGCTGTCCTGTTAGTGGCGAACTAACTGGTTACTGATAAGCTAGTCTAATATCGAACTCACTGTCCCATTCGTATTCGTCCATGCAAGTCTCATAAACAACCATTATGTCTGACAAGTCTATCGTCTTCTACTGTCTTCGACACAATAGCTTGGTCTACGGACTCCCGTGATGAGACACTTAAGCCATTGGCACATACAGGCGCTACCTGTAGCCACTGACGATAAACACCTCAATCAAGACAAGACTACTACGATCTAGAGCTCGCTAACAACCTCCAGATATCTTACTGTCTTTTGGAGACATCCGGGAGTCGAAAGTCTACCACTTAACCGGAGGCCTCCAGGGCTTCTGGTATACCTTACCTACCTACCACCGTAGGCTTATAAGGATCAGTGGTGTATGCACTCGAGAATCACTTCTCGTGTAACCATTCGATCGCCCCATGCCCCCTCATATATCCTGCGAACCGCTTCTGGTCGGAAGGATGGCGACAATGTATACGGTATTACACCGCCGTCTTCAATCATAGGCTTTTACTAGTAAACCAGCAACTTCCATATAGTTGGCCCATGACGCATTGTCTGTACATCGGGGCCAGAGGCGGGTGTTGGACTCAGATTTCTCAATGTTCGTCCAAGGCAAGATTTTCTCCGGTTCGTAGCCCAACAACGGATTACCCGATTGAGCCCAGATTCGAACCTCCTTTATAATCTTGCGTAACAAACAATCCTATGACTTTCCCCGAAACTTCGCGTAACCTTTTACGCTCAAGGTAGGGTAACTCCTATTCAAAAGTAGGGTAACCTGCTTACCAAGGTAGGGTAACTATACTCCCTAAGGTAGGGTAACTACCTGCCTTAGGTCGGGTAACTCGCCGGAACTCTCGGAGACCTTCCGAACTCGCAGCGTAGCCTTCCCTACCTATCTGCTATACCTTTTCTGGTTCGCAGTCTAAGCATTACCATTTGCTTAGTCCACATGGTAACCCTTTAATAGAGTTACCTGACTAGCCTAACCGTAACCCTTCCGGGCTCCGGCATGGGATAAGACTAAGTCTACTGTAAGATCCAGAAGGGTCCTTACAGGAAGAAATCGGATTTCTTTGCAAAAGAACTACAAGTCTTAGGACACGGAATAGATGATGACGAACTGCATCCCTCTTTAGAAAAGATACAGAGAATCAAGGAATGGCCTACACCTCAGGATCAGAAACAACTATGCGAGTTTCTAGGGGTGGTGAATTATATTAGCCAGTTTCTACCGCATATTGCAACCATTACAGCACTGCTCACAGACCTAACCGGTAAAGGAGAATAGGACTGGACCACGACAAATGACCAGAATAGGAAGAATGTGATGGAAGTTGTTAGAAACCATAAGGTCATGAGGCCAATAAATCACAAATCAGGCCAGGCTATATGGTTAATTACTGATGCATCAGATTCTGGAGTAGGAGCATGGGTTGGACAGGGTGATACAGCAGAAACTGCAAGGCTAGCAGCCCTACACAGCAGAAAATTCACAAACTGTCAGATGAACTATGGAACCACCAATAAGAAGGTGCTAGCCATTATCAATGCACTTGAGGCATTTAATTATATATTAGCAGGCCACAATTTTACGATGATTACAGACCATCAGCCTTTAGTATATCTTAGGACTACCAAGAACCCCTCCTGGAAACACCTCCATTGGAGAACCCACCTAGGACGTTATAATGCGAATATTTGTTACCGGCCTGAGAAAGGAAACTATTTAGCTGACGCTCTTTCCCACCTCTATGTGAGTTTTTATCTCAAACGAAACCACATAACAGATCCTACAGACAAAGACGATACTAACAACAACAATACTCAACAAATTGAAGCAAACATGTCCTGATTTGAACCTCTCCATATCAATGACGATCACTGATCTGGTTCTGACTGTTCAATCAGAAACGGAAATAGTTGGAGAGATGAAGGGAATCTTAAACCTAGCAGCGACGAAGAACTCAGCCATGCAGTCCTCCATTGGACGCCATGCTATGACAAGTCATATACCATTCATGAAGAAGAAAAACTCGTGGACCGCGATATCATAGGCGTAGTTACTATCAAAACAGCACTAGATAGTACTGCTCTTGTTCAACAACCAAGACTTGACATGAGTGGCATAAAAAGATGACTAGCCACAGCACTGGGCTGCTCTGCTATCAATTTTACAAACTGTGAAGATGATTGCCCAGCACACCATCCAGGCTACAATGTCAAATGACCTCTCTATTCGGCAGCAACTACAACAGAACGACGACCGATACCTGTGATCTCCCCTCCTGCCCTCAGACGGGAAAGCAGACGCCTCTATAAAGTGTTTGATGAAAATGAAGCAGAGACTGAGATATCATGCTTTGATCTGGTGGAGGAGGAACGAGATATCATCCAAGTAGTAGCAGATATGAGCAGCCTCTGGGGAAGGCGAATAATAGAGGAATACAGAAAGGATGAGCTTTACTAGCTCTATACTGAAACTCAGGAGACCGCAGGAAGGAATCAGTTTCCCCATTATAGGATCAGGAACTGATTGTTATTCGCTACTACATGATATGGACTTGATTGCCTGTATATTCCATATTGTTATAGAGTAAATGGATTACGCGCCGGGAACTGGTCATTGCAGAAATCCATGGGAAAGGACATCATAGTGATGAGCAAAACCTTCGTTATGCCACAGAATACCTGTTCTGGCCTGAAATGCATAAGGACGTCTGCGACTCTGTCCGCCAATGTGAACTATGCCAAAGGAATAAGGAACACAACTCACACGCTAAGGAAGACACTCTGGAAATGCCAGTACCCTCCCAGATTTTTACTTCTTATCCTATCGACTTCGCAGGACCTTTCAACAAGTCTGGAAACAACAAATACGATATGGTCCTTGTTGTTGTTGACAGAGCTGTTGGATTTACCTGGTTTATTCCAACATACTCCAACACCCAGGCGGAGGAAACCTCAATCCTACTCTAACACGTCCCCTAGTGTTGTAAGACCACTGGTTAGGGAGCGCTGCAGTATGGGTTAACGATAGCTATACTCAGATCCCAGAGAGCAGGACTTTAAGTGAGGTATAGCTAACGGAGGCTTCGATAGAGTGTTGAGCAGTTGGATATCAATTACTCTATCGCCAGCTAGCCAAAGTCCCGGACTTGCAAGCTGTTGGAAATCGTGAACTGAACTGAAGTAACTGCTCAACTACATATATTTGAACTATGTCAGTCGGTGTCTGCTCCTCCTAAGTCCTTGAGGATTACAGTTTTTAAATACTTTAACAGCTATCTAGTAGCCTTATAACAAAATCAAATAACCAGGCATAAATCGATGCCTTAAACAATAAACATAAAACAAATACCTCACCAGGCTCGCCAGCCTTGTCCTTTTGCATAACAATCTGTAGGCCTTAAAACAATCTGTAGGCTTTAAACAATAGTAACCTATAACAGTTACACCTACTCCAACACCATGTCTATACACCTCACGGAGTACCAACCTCCATTGTTAGTGATGCTGACCCTAAGTTCACATCACGGTTGTGGTCCCAGAGTATGTGGTCTACCGGAATTGAACATATCAAAGCAACACATGGCCATCATCATGATGAGACGAATGGTCAAGTGGAAAAGAAGATCAGACAACTCAACATGGCGCTCCCGAATGTGGTTAACAAGCAGCAGAATAACCGGCTATTGGCACTACTGGTGCTGGCTGCCTACCAGAATGCTGGACACTCTAGTGTCTTGAATATGTCCTCTTACAAAGCGGTATATGGACGAGACTATCCTTTACTGGCAACCATCATAGTTTGGAACACTATGGTTCCAGCCTTAGACGATTACCTTAATTGTCACCAAGAAGTCAGAAATACGGCATACCAGACGATCAAAGCAGCAAGATTCCGGAGCACCAGAGTAGTGGCAAAGAGAAGAAAGGCCCAGAAACAAATTCTAGTAGGAGGACGATTGATGGTCTTTGGAGATCAGTTTGCAACAGAGTCTGTAAGAAGCAAGAAGCTAGAACCTCGCTGGCAAGGACCTTTTGAGGTACTAGAATACGATGAGCATACATAGAACTACACTGTGAAAATGGACACAAAGATATACAGACGCAAAGAGGCAGTCTTCCACTGCTCTGTGATCAAGAAATTTGAAGAAAATGACGACAATCAATTCCCAGGAAGAACCTATGGAAAACTGGCACCCATCTTGATCGAAGAAGTCCAGGAATGGGGGGTAAAGAAAGTATTGGATCACGGCCAGCGATATGGAATCGATCAGTTCCTAGTGAAATGGAAGGGCTACCCTAGCTCTGAGAACAGCTGGGAACCAGTTGATGTATTGGAAAATGCAATGTATTTGGTGCAGGCCTGGTGGACGGACAACTGTCCTGGAGAAGAATTTCCGATCATCATAGGCTTTACCAATATTACATTCACGCCTGTAGTCACCAAGAGAGGAGAATTCAGCGATGCTGGTACTATTGACAGCGGGTTTTAGGAACTCTACTTTGAGAGCGATTATGATGACTCTGGAATATCTGATAATGATGGAGAACAGATTTGTTCTTGGATGTGAAGAGGATTTTTTATTTGTTTTTGTAGTATGAAATTGTGATTTTGTTTTGGGGATGTAACTGTTATAGGTTACTATTGTTTTAAGGCCTACAGATTGTTTAAAGTCCTACAGACTGATAAGGCAAAAGGACTAGGCTGGCAAGCCTGAGCCTAGTAAGGTATTTATTTTATGTTTATTGTTTAAGGCATCGATTGATGCCTTGCTATTTGATTTTGTTATAAGGCTACTGGATAGCCAATAAAGTATTTAAAGACTGCGATCTTCAAGGACTTAACTTGAAGAGGAGCAGACATCGACTGAGATAGTCCAAATATACTTAGTTGAGCATTTACTTCAGTTCAGTTTGCGAATCCTTAACAGCTTGCAAGTCCGGGACTTTGGCAAGCTGGCGATATAGTAATTGATACCCACCACTTGACGTTCTATCAAAGCCTCCGTTAGCTATACCTTACTTAAAGTCGTGCCCTGTGGGATCTGAGTATAGCTATTGTTAACCCACACTGCAGTGCTCCCTAAACTGTGTTCTTACAACACTAGAGGACGCGTTACAGAGATAATTATCTCTTATATGTATGATCCCTTGCATTACATGTAATTGTAGAAAACCAAAACACTATGTTTCGGTACTGGGACATGGTGATCGCCAATATGCTCTTCATTATGTGCTGTACCAGTACTGCCCTCAAGTCTAATGCAGTCATAATCTGTCTTTCCTGTAGCTACTATACATTTGATGTCATCTTGTCATGCCTCCATAGTTTCCAAAAGAGTGACTTAATCTATTGTTACGTATATGCAATTCCACATCCCTCCCTCTGGCCCCGATAAAGGGCCCTGACGTCTCCTGCAGTACCATGTGAAGTTGCTTGCAACCAGCAAAAATTGTGATATTGGCAGCCTCCCCATAACACCGTATACATCATCACTGTATGTCCGACCGGAAGCTGTTCGCAGGATATATGAGAGGGGTAGTGAGCACTGCTCATACAACTGGAATCCAGTGTACCATACATAAAGTTCCTGGATAAATAGAAAAATCCGCAGAATAAGATTAAGACATTACGCTTCAGGTTGACCGACTACGAATAGTCATAGGTCCGCAAGAACAGATGAGAGTTGAGGAGACGTAGCTGCAAGGTTATCTCGCTAGGCCAATCAAAGAAGCGATAGAGCACTAAGTCTACCAACTCCGCGTAAAAGATAGTACAGTCATACCTCTGTGTTGCCACCAGTGTCTGATATTGAAACTGATCATCTCAATAACAGAGGAACGACTGCTATGTTCGTATTTTAACGGCATATTCAGACTAAGTTCATACGGCAATGGCATCATTAACGTCTGACTGGCGGAGTCTTACACATTCTCAGAAAGATGAAGTATAATAGCCAAATGACCAGAAGCAGGGAAGTATTCAGGGTCTACAAGTGTTCGCGCTTAGATTAATAAGATGAAAGACGGGCTGTTTGTTACGGGTAACCAACTCAAAGCTCAGTAGAGTATGGTTAGGCATTTAAGGTATTCGATAACGGAGTAATGTCAGGATGGCCTTGTAATAATTGTCGCTAATACTTGGTTAGCTAAAACTACTAAGAGTATGAAGTGTAGATAATAACTTGTTATATTGATAAGATCTCTTCTCTGTTGCTGTCTGTCTAATAGCTGGGGAGGAACTCTTATATTTATATCCTATGTGAGTTTCCGCGGCCGGTCCATCTAATCCCTATACTAACTAAGTACCTCCGCATTATGTACGCAACTTTTTATCTTATCAACCTGAGTGTGAACACTCATAGACCTTGAATGCTTCCCCGCTTCCTGGTCATTTAGCTACCATAACTTCATCTTCCTGAGGGTGTGCAAGACTCCGCCAGTCGGAAGTTAACGATGCCTTCGCCATATGAACTTAGTCTGAAATATGCCGCCCAAATAAGAACATACCAGTTGTTCCTCTGTTACTGTGGTGATCAATCTCAATCTCAGACCACGGTGACAACACAGAGGCATGACTGCATTATCTTCACATAGAGTTGGTAGGCTTAGTCCTCCATCACTTCTTTGATTAGCCTAGCGAGATAACTTTGCAGCTACCTCTCCTCAACTCCCGCCCGTTATGGTCAACCTATGACTATTTATAGTCGGTCAACGTGAAGCATTACCCGTTTCTGATTTGGTAGGCTTTTCTGCTCACCCAGATAACATATGTATCATATACTGGATTCCAGCTGTATAAGCAGTGCACACTACCCCTCTCATATATCCGGCGACAGCTTCCGGTCGGATGGACAGTGACGACGTATGCGGTGTTACGGGGAGGCCGTCAATTCCGCGATTTCTGCTGGTAACTAGCAACTTTACACTGTGCTGCAGACAACGTCCGGGCCCTACATCGGAGCCAGAGGGGGGTGTTGGAACTGCATATACCTAACACTGCTGTTGTGGAGGTACTTAGTTAGTATAGGTATTAGATGTACCGGCTGTGGAAACTCATGCGGGATATAAATATAAGAGTTCCTCCCCAGCTATTAGACAGACAGCAACGGAGAAGAGACCTCATCAATATAACAAGTTATTATCTACACTTCATACTTTTAGTAGTCTTAGCGAACCGAGTATTAGCAATTACAATTACAAAGGCTTCCTGACATTACTCTGTTATTGAATACCTTAACGCTTAACCATACTACTCTACCGAGCTCTGAGTTGGTTACCCATAACATCTATGTTAAATTTAGTATCTGTTATGGATATAGCTTCTTTAGAATGCCAACTAGCTTCACAGTCAAATTACTTACCAACTACAAGAGGTAAAATTGTTATTGTTTTAATTTATGTGCCAAAGAAGCCAAAGTTGTTTCAGGTATGATACCAGAAAGTATACTTACAAAATCTTATTTTTTTATATAAGATATGCTATAGGGGTTACTTGATACCCAAAATTCTCTATATATACTCTTGAAATAATTGGTTAGTTGACCAATATATCCACTGCGGTTGATGTTTGGTGTTGTAGTTTTAGCCTGTATAGGCTCGCAATTATATTATTATCAGGAAAAACTACAGCCCAGATATCCCTATGACATTTTTCCTTTAGTTGCATCACGTCAAAGGTGTTTTCAATTTCAACCTCTAGTTTCATAAATTTTGTTCACAAACTTGTTCCTGGCTACATGTTGGGCATCCTGGGTAATGCCGTATGATGAATCCCAATGCAGGGCCGCGGCGGCAGAATGATTCAATACTCAATGGCGATATCTTGAATGGGAAAGAGTGCATTATACAAGATTCGAGGGTTAATCCTCTGCTGGTTTTGTTTCAAAAGGGTATTAGACACTTGATATTGTCTAATACATAAGCTGCATGAGGCGGCTTCCGTGCATAACCCATCGCAGTGTTAAAGACTGTTGAAGAGTAAATCTCGCTCGGGATAACTTGAAAGTCAGAACATCAGTAAATAAATAATACAAACAAAGTATCTGGATTTCCGCCCCTCATTGCACCAACACGAAGGCAAAACAACAGATATCATTACTCCCCAACTTGACCATTAAAGCTCAGCCAAACCTAAAACGACTGGTTCAAAGATGCCTCACACCCACCCACACGCCGCTATCCCACTACGCAGCCCCATTCTAGCCGCCACCTCAGTGGCCTACCAGACAATCGCGGCCATCAAACTCATGGCTCCCCAGATCCCGCAACTCCGCTCTCTCCAAATCCGCCAATCTTCTGCTCTTGTCTGCATGTACAATGCGTACGCCGAAGTCTGCGCCGGCAGACTCGCGCTCCCCGCTGCCGAGGCGATAACCTCTGGTGTTGCGCGGGAGATCGACGAGATCGCCGAGGAAGTGGATGACTACATCATTTTTTGGAGTGAGGGCGGGGATATGGTTATTGATGGGGTAGCTTTGGAAAGGAGTTTTGTTAGGCATGAGGGGGATATAGGGGCGTTAGAGAGGGTGAGAAAGAGGATATTAGCGGAAGTGATTATAACTGGGGTTAGGGATGGGATGGGAGCCTAAGAAGGGAGGGGGGCGGATCCTAGGAAGGAGGAGGGAGGTAGAGGAGAGGAAGGAAAATAGAGAAAGAAAATAGATGATCGGAGAGGGAGGGAAGGAACATGAGGGTAGAAAAAAAACCGAGCGCGGAAGGACGAGAGAACTGTAAGAGAGAAAAGGAAAGGGGGGATATTTGGAGAGTAGAAAATATACTATTTATTGATCAGCTAGAAATATAGACTGGACTAATTTATAGCCATCTTCTAACCTTCAAAGCTCGAGGGATATAGTGGCCTCTCAGGCTTAAATAATATTATAATATTTCAAGCTCTTAAAAGTCCTAGAACGTCAAGAGACCACCGGAGAATTTGCCCACCCATTTTTACCCAGCGAGAGCTTATAATTGCAATCACCCAATGTGCGGGTTTCTGCGTTTGGCTAACATGTTCGGCCATAGAGCAATGAAAGTTTCGCATCCCGTCCGCTCTGCTGTAAACAAGCGTTGCATCGCCTGGTTAGTATTACGGTGGGTGACCACGTGAGAATCCCAGGTGCTGAACTCTTTTTTTTT
>QLOI01000555.1:0-23840 GCA_003313605.1 Tuber umbilicatum | reverse complement strand
TTCCTGTTCCGCGGTCTGGGGGATTTGCCGGGGACTATTTCATGCTGATAGGTTTTGATGATGGAAGTTTCGGTTGGTGGGTTGGAGGTGGGGTGCCTCGGTTTCCTCCCTGTTGGATAATTTCGCTATTGGGGGGATTTTTCGCGCAGGTTGGTGGGTATTCGGGTGCTCGCGATTGATTGGAGGTTATGCTGCTCGCTGCCGTTGGATAAGGATTGTCCGCTCACTGGGTATACCGGTAGTATGGTACCTGGCCTGGTACATCTCGCCGAGTAAAAGAGAAAAGGGTTGAGAGCTTTTCCATCCCTCACACTTATCTTAAACCCTATTCTTTCCACTACGGTATCCATCCACCCGTTCAGAGCCGTACTCACCCCACTTTTTTTCAATTTTTTTTTTGACCTCCGGGTGCCGTTTTGGATTGGATTGGGTTGGGGGTGCGAAAAAGTAATGTCTTAAAAGCATTGTACCCAGATGCAATTCGCAATAATAGTACTGTTGAAAAATGAAATGAATTTACAGAACATTTTGTTTTGTTTTACACGGTATCGTTCCTCCTGCTTCTATCAATAGATTAAACGGATCACACACTCACTTACTCGGCTGGTCGGTTCGGTTGGTTCGAGATACTGGTACCGCTCGAGGGTATTGTAGTAGGCGAACCGTGGCCCCCCCCCCTCTCTCTCGCCCTCTACGTACAAAGTTGCTTTTTTATATGCTGTCTTCACCCATTCACACATCCATCAATCGCTCCATCCCGGCTCCAATCGCAAGTCGGGGTTTTTTTTGTTAGTAAAAAGGAATTTTTCGAAGTAGGTGTTTGGCAGGCAGGCAGACTGGCTGGCCTACTTCAGTTTCGCCCAGATCCTTGGAGCAGCACATTGAGCGGAGCAATGCATCAAGTGGAAGACTGCCGTATCCCGGTCAGCCACTCCATCTGAGAAAGAAAGGATAGGGTCAAAAGAGGGAGAGCATACACTCCTCGACACAATCCTCCGTCGGTCCTTTCGCTTCGCTCTCCGCCGCAGCCGTAACCCTTTCAACGCATTCGCCATAATGGTGCTTTGCTGGTTTGCATTCTTTTGACTCGGAGCATTCTGTTTTCCCATTCAATGATATCAATTAGCCTCCCCGCCCTTATCCGGTCCAGATTGCATACATAAGATGTGTAGATATATACCCTCAGTTATCGCTGGCAACAAATCCTCCGGCTCTTCCTCTTCTGCCTCTGCACCTTCACCAGCTGGCTCCTCCTCTTTAGGTTCTGGCTCGGCGGACCTCTTCTCCTCCTCCGCTTTTGGGCCCGAAGAAGATCCCTCATGCTCTTCGGTTGGTGGGACCTCCGCGTTCACCGGGGAGATGGTCAGGGACGTGTAGAGGTCCGAGAAGAGGGATGAGAGTGGCATCGTTAATGTATCTTTTTTCTTCCTCCGTGGTTGATTGGTTGAACGGTGGGGAGAGGAAGGGCGGGATTGAAAGATGGCGGATTGGATTGATGGTGATGGATTAGGTGGAAAAGGGAAAGCCCGGGAGAAAGTTGGGTTTAGGGTGGGGTGCTAGAAGGCAATTGGCTAGGGGAATTTCTTGATTAGGTAATCACACGTGATCTAGTTGAGAGTCTCCGCGATTGTTCCTAAGGCAACTTCTTGAGATAATACCGCTATGATACCAGTATTGCCGTTACCGTAGGACAGCTAAGCCTACGGGGCGTTACGACTGCGCTAACAGTTTTCACAACGCGGCCGATAAGTCCCTATTCTGAATAGACATCCCTGCACTATACGGTAGCAATCGAAAGGAAGAACGCTCCCTCAACGCCTTACCAGAGAAGTCTCCCACAGTACCGTACCAGTACGATACATGGTGATTCACAAAGTATTGGGATGCTTTGGCGCCAAGATTCACATTTTATGTGCTGGTTGGTATATCCTGGCGCCGGGGCATCCGGAGACTTGGTGAATCCCCAGGTAGTTTAGTCTACCTCATTTGCAGTGGGTCAAACGCAAAAGTCTGGGGATAAGTCGAAATCCCTAACCCTGGCATGCACTCAAAATTGGCCGGTGCGTACTGGGACCTTCCGAAAAGTGACTTGACGATATCCATAGGCTTTTTGCGTTTGACGAACAGTCGGAGTGCAGCATCTGGGTTCCACTCATATCGTAACACTAGCCACGGAGAGGGAGAATCTATCACTCCGATAAAGTGGGGGGCGGGTATTGGTGGGGTGAACTCTTCCTAACTGAGACATGGAGTGGGATCGTTTGGGTCAGCATCATGGAGACTCACCAACCGACACCGGATGTGATTACAGTAGAGTGCTGATACGGTAGCTGGGCCAACTTACTCGAGCACAAGAATGTGACAAATTCGCGGTAAGACGTGATCTTATCCGGCCACAAATAAAGAAGTACCGGTACCATGATGAAATCCAAGCATCTCATAATATGGCACTCGACCAAGGCATTGATTATAAAAGCCTCGGTACCGGCATTCGACAGCCCATTCATGTCTATTTAAAGCTTGGGCTTCTGTGCTTCTACGGTATTCTTCAAGAATTCTGCATACCGGTACCGTATAGTGATGCCCGTCGTCTTGCAGCGCAAGAGTCATCGATCTTCTTGGTTTACGGGTGACGCACAGCTGGGTTCCCAAGACCTGCAGAAAACGCTCGAGCGCCATACATAAGGAAAGTGTTCCTGCCTTGCTTGTTGAAGGTGCTGTACGGTACTGTACCTGTGTGTAGGTTCCGTCCTCTGGGGCTTGGGCTGATTAAAATTCAACCTCCCGGCCGGATGCATACAGGTATTGTGGTGCGAAACCGTATGTACCGGTAGTACTGTAGGTGGGTTGCGGCATAATTTAGCTGAGCACTCCCGGGGGGCACTCATACTCGTGCATTACTGGTATGAGTACTGTACTCGTACCATAGGGTTCATGTCTCGGCCTTTGCCAGAGCAGAACTCATAGAAGCACTATTATTGGCACAAGGTTTGATTTTGGCCTTCCGGATGGACTGGACGTTTCCGGGAAGTTTGCAGGGACACAATTCATTCCTTCTTTCTTTTTTCCCTTTTTAAAGGGCGCGTGTGGAGTTAAATCCGCCTCCTGCCGTTGCGGTGCGGCTCATGAGGGAGGCGCGATTGCTGTCTGGGAATCTGAGGCTCGCAATATGGATCAATGCATGGTCCGCCCACCTCGAGTAAGCAGTGGATCGGGATCCACAGCAGGCGAGCAAGGCGCTATCATCCTGTACGAGTTCCGTTGCCTTGATCGCGCTGTAAGATTCAATAATTTTTATTATGGTGTGAGAGTGTGAGCTCGAGCTTACGCCTCAACTACCGTACACAACCGTACACAACCGTACATATAGTAATGCAGCACCTTTGCATGGAGAGTACTCTACCGCTATCTAGCTTTTAACCACCAACTATTTTCATAGGCGCGAATAGCTTGAACCTGCTGTAATGCCAGCGATTTGGAAGGAGGACCCTTGATTGCTGTATCGTCGTCGTCGTCGTCGAGCTGGAACATAATTAAGCGGTTACGCTTTTTATGCTTTGCCCTCCAGTTTTTTGTCGTGTGCGACATGAAAGTTCGATTTTCAAGCTGGAAGACCCCCTGGCACGAATTGGACTTGGCAAGTGCCTTATGTATTAATATTTGCGGGTGGTCGTGTATCCCCCTCATGCTCAAGGGGAGAGTGATCGCTGAGAGAAGTGTGGAGGAAGAAGAGGAGTCTGGGTGGAGGAGGAAGGACAGGTGTAAAATAGTCTACTGTAGCTCTTATTTCAACCTAATTCCGCAAAAACATTCAGACCTTCACTCCCTTCTTCTGGGCTTTCATCTCTCCGCCCTGGAGTTACGTCGTATACAGGATATTCGGGTGAAAAGGAAAAATAAAATAAAAAAAGAAGGCACATCTTCTCACCTCTCGTTAGATTATATTGATTTGTCCAACTGTCGCCTGCGCCCGCTGATTTTTTTGCCCCTCCGGGGTTGGAAAGCTAACGTCAAGGTAATTTTCCGCTGTGCGTGCTTAAACCTACGTACAGTACCGCACCCCAGCAACCAACACCCTCTGCTCACCGTGCTCCTTTCCTCTCACTTTTTCCCCATCCCTCGCACCTTTTATCTCTCATCCATTCTTCCTTCAGCAGTGTTCTCCATACAGGTTGAATCATTTTCTTGCCCCTCTCCCAGAACCACCTTTTTGACAACGTGCTCACCTTGTTCCCCCTTCATTCTCATCTTTCGTCTCAGCGGCTTGACAAAGCTAATCAAACCTCAACCTCACAGGACCGGATTAACGAAAGATCCATCAAACGCCGCATCTATCATCGCGTCTGATCACCGCTGTATTGAGTTCCATTTCCTTCCGAGGATCTATACCCTCCCCGGCTCTTAATCATGACCAAAGTGTCTGATTTCCTGGCTGCCCATATCGGCGCAAACGGGGACGGCCAAGCTGCTTCAGGCGCCACAAGCCCTGGAGCGGAGTGGCGAGATGATGACGACGGCGACGTCGCGGCCAGATACAGGCCTCGTACCTATCCTTACTATCGTCACCTGCCATACGGTACAGAGGATGAGTCCGAGCGGCAAAAGAATCTTGATGAAATCATTAAACATCTCTACATCTCTATTGAAGCCGGGGATTTCGCCCCCGGAGCGGTGCACTGGTCAAGGGAGCTCAGAAGTTGGCTTAGTCTGAAGTTTGATCCGCCCCGGAAAACGAGGGTTAAGCTCGTCAAGCTATACTATGAGCTTGCCATGGCTCCAGGCCTGGATCCCACCGTTGCTGAGAGATTCGCGAGCATGTTTATGGTCTTGACAAAGTATATTTCCTACATTCCTTTTGCTTTGGGCTGCTCTTGTATTTCTCCAGCAGGTGTAGAAACACCACCTAGTGTTATCTCTATGGAGTTGTATGGTCTTATAGTTATAATGAATGCTAAAATAATTTACAAAGGCGAAAACACTACCTGCGCCCTGGGAAAGACCTTACATTGGAGTGGAGACCCCTCTTCAAGGAGCTCAAGGTGTTTGTGCTTCCTCAAGAGTCAGGGTTTATCCATTCCACCACAGTAAAGAAGAATGTCCGGACATTGACCAAGATGTGCTCGTTTGCGCAACCCTTCTTCAACCCGGAGGGGATCACGGAAATGTTTGAGGAGTTTTTGCCTTATGTAAGATTGCTATCATTCCTGCCAATTAGGTTGATAATATGCTCATGGGGGTTATAGTTTAGCGCCTCTTTCGCTGAGGGTGCCTTTGTAGTTGTTGGGTTGTTAAACCTGCTTCTTCCCACGGTTCCTCCACCTCCGGACAAGCTGAAGCTACAACCTTCGTATTATCTCCCTAGTAAGTACCTTCCCTGATTCGGCCGCAGTCCACTGAGTACGATTGCTGACCCTGTTTGCAGCACTTTTCCACCTGTGGTCACTCGTAAATCGTTCTCGTGTGTTTGATGTAAATTTCTTGGATTTACTGTCCCGCCTGGCTCGGGACCTGCTGCCAGCAAAAGAAATTCCTTTTGGAGAGTATGGTATTTACAGTAAAGAACAGTCAGCGTTGATATTTACAGCCATACTTCGGCTTCTGGAGATACCGGTCGGTCAGGCAACCTCTCCATATAGCAGCGTCGTGGACACAAATATCGGGTTGGCTATGACTTTGGATCGAGACCCCAGGAAAAATCCAGTGGCGCACCATATTGCAAGATGGATTGTTATGTCACTATCGCCCCATTCCCTTAATCAACCAGATTCTATCCTTTCCAACCTCGAGGGGTTAATTCAAGCCGTGGAGACCTTTTTCCATCCTTCAAATACTGGAAATTGGACGAAGACCCTGTCTCAACTTGTATATTATTTGGCCGACTTCTTTGTGATGAGGTGGAATCGGGAGAGGAGTGGAGAAATGGAGGTGCCCGAGGATAGGAGGCTTACGCCTGAACTTAAGCGACGCTTTGTTATGTGTCTGAAAGAGGTAATATTCATGGGGATATATGCCAAGAGTTCCACCGCAATGAGCTTCTCACTGTCCTCTCTACAAAGCTTGGCTTATCTCGAGCCGGATCTTATACTCCCCGGAGCCCTGCAGCGTATATACCCATCAATGCAAGGACTAGTGGAGGTACATCGTACTACGTCCTCGCTACGCTCACTACAAGTTCTCTCTAGAATAATGGTTCGTACTAGGGGGTTTAGAAATCATGTTACCACTTTATTGGGACTTGCTTTGCCTGGAATTGATGCAAATGACCTGGACAAGACGTTGCACACACTATCGTTTGTTCAGGCTGTGGCTTACAACATCCCCTTCCGTGACCTTACTGAGGACGAGGAGGGGGGTGGGAGTGGCAGCCATTTAGCTTTGGAATGGGTTGGATCTGAAGTGGAGAGGCTGGAGAGGGAAGGCGCTGAAGTCATGATCGACTATAACACAGAGCTTAGTGATGAAAATGAGGCTGCTATATTGAGATCTTCGACCGCTGGGCTTTGCGAGTTTTTAATATCATTCCTCGGGCGTGTATTTACGCTGTTGGAAAATTTACCCGATGCTTCTCGGGTCCGCAGTGGCTCCCCCGAGGATCATATCGCTAATACCCTACCCGCGGCGTTCACACCTTTATTAGCTGCCTTGTCGCCGGAGTTGTATGATATTGCTCTTCAGAAAATTACAGACTTTGTTAGCAGTCATGTCATTCATCAAGCTCGAGATGCTATGGCGTTCATTTGTAACTCGCTTTGCAAGGTTAACCCGGAGAAAGCATTGAAACAGTTGGTTCCTGTGCTAATCCGGAATATTCGTACGGAGATTGAAGAAAATGGAGCAGCGTCAACAAGAAACACCGGCTCTGACGTGCTTCCGAGAGATCGAGGCCTTGTATGGAATGTGAGTATCCTCAGCATGTGCGTCGTCCACATCGGCGACGCGGTGTTGAATCATAAGGAGGAGCTTTTGGAGATCGCAGATTTCATGCAAAAGAGATGCAAGGGAATGCCAACAGTGCATATCTCGAATTTTATTCATCACTTACTGCTAAATCTTACTGTGGTTTATACAGTAGATTATGGTCTTGTGGAGCCTGGAAAACGTATGAAACCGTAACACTCTCTTCAATCGGGCCTGTTTTATTGACTTTAACATAGATTGCGATATCGACGCATGGGGCAAGGTCTATGATCCGAAGGGGATTACTATAAGATGGCATATACCTTCGCGTGAAGAGGTTGAATTTGCTGTGGAGCTATTCAGGTCCCAAGCAGAGAATGCTCTGGAAGCCCTAGCCTCGCTTACAAGCGGGAGCTCAGATATAAAGAGTGATGGAACTGGGAAAGAGTGGTCTGATGAGGTTTCCCGGAACCTGGTTCTTCTCAGACTAATAATTTCCGGGATCTCCGTTTTGTTCGATCCTCAGCGCATACCCGGTGGGACTCTGGTAGAGAAGGAGAAGAGGGATGACGACCTGGAGATGAAAGATGCTGATGGAGAAACTGAGGACATCCCCGGCATTGAGGTCTCCGGGACTGATGGCTCTGATGAACCTATGGGTGAGGCACAGGATGATGACGTTAAGCCAACATATCGATACCCCGCGGGATACTTTTTCGATGATCCTGAAGACCCGCTGTATGTCACTGTCCATGACTTGAGGGATAAAGTTGGCGGGATACTGCATTCGGTACACGCCTTCCTGACTTCAAGCCAAGAAGATGACGTGCCGTGCTTTAACGCCTTGTATACGGTATTTGCCTCGTACCATTTTATTGTGCTTTTCGCTTTTTCTAACTGTGACAGGCATATCGATCTTGGTTTATGGATGTCGGGATTGAGAGGTCGGCATGTGTCTTGGATAGGGTCACTCGCTTGTTTGCTGCGGATATCCACCCCTTCAAGGTTAGCGGGATGCGGAAAAACTATCCTAGACCCCTCCTTCTCCGAAGAGCAAACGTATATCACCTTCAGCGGCTCAGACATAATGCCGGACCAAGGCCTCAATCGGTGATGGACAAAACGTTACTACTGGATCTCGCGGAGTCATGTGTATCCCTTTATACGGAGATTCGAAGGCATGCACAAAGTGCAGGAGAATCTGCGACTAAAGTTATAATCGGTGCTAGGCCGTTGGTCATTCCACCTCTCCTAACGGCGTTCGAGGATTCAATTAAAAACAACGACTTCCGGAGGATGAAAGGTGCTATGTACAGCTTGCTGTTCGGCAGTTTGGCCAAAACTGCAGGGCGAGATTGGCGCTATACTCCTGCTCTAATTAAGGCTTTCATCGCCGCTAGTACGGCAGATAAGCCCTCTGTCCAGAAGCTTGCAACAAGTGCAACATATCAAGTTATGGACTATGGTAGACCTTTAGAGAGGATGGTCATTTTAAATGATGAGACTGTGAGAAGGATTGCACCGGCCGAAGATTTGTTGGCCGTGATAACCAAGAAGAGGGATCAAATTGCCCGAAAACGTAAGAAAATCGAGGCCAAGAAACACGATTTAGCACTCGAACTAGTAGAGCTTGCAAAGAAGGCGCACTGGAAAACCGCTAGCCGAGCCGCAACAATTGTTGTGAATCTTGGCCTAAGATTCCAGACTATTGCACCGACTTCGATGCTGGAGCTGACGACGAAGGGCACCGTTGACGCGCATCCTGGGCTTAGAGGGTTATATTCCGGAGCATTAGTTGCAGTAAGTTTACCCTGAACCTATTAAAGAAAACCCTAGACACTAATACCCTGTTATCATAGTACTTTTGCTTGATCGAACTGCGGGCTACATGTGACCATAACTATCGGAATTTCCTGATTGACAGGCTCTCATTGCCGAATAAGATTAATGTCCCGACAAGATCGGATGATCCAAAGTGGACGTCAAAGTTTCTAGATGCGTTCACTAAGCCTGAGGCCGAGTATTATGTGGACCATGATTATCCCGGATGGTTTGTATGGGGTAAAGATTTCCCAGCTTACGAGGTGAACCCAGAAGAAGGGTTACAATTCGATGAAGTCGAGACAAATGCGCGGAAGACGATTGCCAATCTGCTTGATAGGGAATGGTTCAAGTCTTTCTTTGGCTATCTTAAGCAAGAACCTCGCGATGGATCACCTGATAGGTTCCGAATGGCCAGCTCAATGTTGTTACAATTCGCCTTCGAGCTAGTCCGGGATGGGCTAGCATCAGTTACATATGATCAGCTCAAAGAGGAAACAGAGGCGGTGTTTGAGGATGGGAGTGATAAACATCAACACCGTGCAACTGCAGAGATTCTTGGAGCTCTGGTCAATGCATATAGGGACTCGACGGCCAAAAACCGGGACATGATGTGGGCTCATGTATTTCCTATCGTCAAACGGATCTTTGAAGAGGGTCTTACTCCCGAGAATTCCTCCTACTGGTCGTCTTTCTTGCATCTTGTTTTGGTAATTCACTCCCCCTCTCATGCCTTTCGTTAACAGTGTTAACTATCTCAATAGCAAGGGAAGGATTTAAGGCGTTCCTGGCCTATCATGGAATGGCTAACAAACTATCGATTGGACATGAACTCAAATGCGGCGTTCAAAGAGAGCTCCAAGATTCAGCTTCTCCAGCAGTCTATCCAGGAAGCAGGCTGGCATTTCCGATTAGAGAAACCCATCCTAGAAGACTTCCTGAAACACATTGACCATCCCTATAAAGGTAAGGATTCACTGTTAATCACGGTAAGGGGAACGCGGTAACTAATATACACATGGGCAGGCGTACGAGAGGCGATGGGGCAGACCCTCGGGACCATTTATAGATCTAGGCATCATGAGTCATACAAAAATGTGCAGTACCTTATGGACACACAGGCTAAGGCATCGTCGGTTGGATTGACTCCTTACAACCCGACTGAGGAATTTTCGGAAACGGTGCATAGTGTGTTCAAACGACTGGAGCAATGGAGACATGAACGTACACCTGGACAACAATCGCCTTCATCATACACAGCAGGAAGCAAGACAGTGTTATTATGGTTGGATACCACGTTGTCCTCCCATGAGTGCACACAGTTGATACCATTCTTCCCCGATGTTTTCATGGGCGAAATGTTGCATATGATGGACATTAAAGAAGATCCGGAGTTGATGTCTCTGGCTTACCACGTTTTCAGACATCTTCCAAATATTCCGCATCCATTCAATCAGGACCACAAATTTATCTCTGCGCTGATACGAATTGGGACAACCTCTCCACTTTGGCATCAACGGTTGCGTGTCCTGATTAATATGCAAGTGATATACTTTCGTCGTCTATTCCTTATTACCGCCGAGGAAAAGGAACGGATATTCACTTGTGTGTCGATGATGCTCGAGGACCCGCAGTTGGAAGTTCGGATAGGGGCGGCGACTACGTTGTCCGGAATGGTTCGATGTTCACCGGTTAGGCTAAGAGAGGGGATCGTACAGGAGCTGAAAAAAAAGTTTACTAGAATGCTAGTTCGGAATCCCTTGCCCAAGAGATCTCCAGCAGGCACTCCAACTCCCGATTACACAAGGATTGTTATCACCCGCCATGCGGCCGTCCTGGGCCTTGGTGCTCTTGTCCAGGCCTTCCCGTATGCCTCTCCACCACCCCTTTGGTTGCCGGAAGTGTTGGCTACACTTGCAGTCAAAGCGGCGGCGGATCCCGGGATGGTTGGTAAAAGTGTCAAGAGCGCCCTTGGGGAGTTCAAGAAGACGCGGCAGGATACATGGCACGTCGACGTCAAGGTAAGCCCGACCGAGAAATCCCGACCGAGAAATATATTCGTTTGGAAAATGACTAATCGTTATATACAGGCGTTTACTTCAGATCAACTAGAGGACTTGGAAGGTGTGCTGTGGAAGAGCTACTTCGCTTGAGGAGAAACACGAAACTAGAATAAAGTAATTGGTAGTAATTGCGCCTGTCAATGCCTTGGAGGGCGCACGAGACGAGAAGGACATGGATTGTCTACTGGTGTAGCCTGTATCGCTTTTTGTCGATTAATTCTGTAGATAGAGTTAAAAACCCTCCCCAAAGTTCCCGACTTCATGAGCAGTGCTTGGTCCCTTTTTTTTTTTTTTTTGTTTGTAATACAGTACGGTACTCGTGCAAGCCCCTAAGTAGGCTGTGCGCGCCGACAGGCTGATTTTACGCCTGTTTTGGTTCGTGGACTCTGCTTTCTTCATTGACGAGATGCATTAGCGGAGGGCAAGTCGAGTGATGCGCTGTGATAATGCAATGGGCTCCTCAGTAAATATCGTAGATGGAAAACCTTGCCAGTGCTGCGTCTCTTGGCGTCTGGGCACTGCCGTGGAACACCACCGCGGTGGGTATTTCCGTCACGAAATATGTCAGGAAATGAAAAGATACCCGAGACAGCAAACCTTCCCATCACAGGATCATCGTCAAAAGCGTGACGAATCGACTTAGGACCCGTTTATCTAACCGTTCCGGTTCTAAAATTTGGGTGATGAAACTAGGCAGTGGCGTCCCAACCGGCAACCGAGATCCTCTACAACGACCGACTGCTTTCCGCGGGTGAGATCCCATGACCCGCGCAACTGGTGCGACCCAATATGATAGGCTTTTTCGTGGTGATCCGCGGGTGTGGTATTTATTGGGTTGAGATTTTTCGTTTAGTTTGTTTCTATTTTTTCAATACTGCACTCGAGTAAGCGGACTGAAGCCCGCTTTGCTTGGTCGCCTCTCCGGGGGTGGGGGATGAAATGGAATTCCGATCAAAGTAAGGAGGATACCTTACTGTGGTAGTGGGCTGCTGACGTGACCCCCATGGTATGATCCCATATCATTCCCGTGCCCATAGTATCCGACTCGGGACCGGCGATGGCGGTAGGGGAGGATATATAAATTGGTTGGAGAGCCCGCTCGCATGACCGCTTATCCCGACTACGCACCACCTACATACATCCAATAACGAAAGGAGCGGAAATACGGTGGGATAAAATAGGGCAAAATGTCGCTATTATCACTCCCGAACGAACTACTTCTAGAAATATACTCGTATCAATGCCTCCAGGACGCTTGCTCCTTTCTTCGTACAAATCGCCGGTTGGCAAATGTTTTTCGGTACGCCCTTGCTCGGACCGTCCTCCGCACTAGATGCTTCCTCTCTACCCGCCGCGCGCTCTACTCGGCTGCCGCACGCAGAGACGTGCCCATGATCGAGTACCTGGTCGAGAATGGGGCATTCACGGTCGTGGACAAAAGCACCCTCCTCCACGAGGCCGCCGCGACCCAGTCCATGGATGTGATAAAGGCACTACTGGACACCTGCGACCTGGACGTTGAGAGCGTGAACTACAAAGGAAGGAGCGTGCTCTCGGCCGCGGCGGCTGTCGGAGCGGCAGGCACCGTCGAGCTGCTACTCCGCCGCTTCAAAAACATAAACCTCAATTCCCGAGACTGGATGCAATTCACGCCACTCCATATAGCATCCTCCACAAACCTCCCCTCAACCCCCGCGCTCCTCCTCCTCCTCCTCCACGACCCCCGGACGGACCCCGCCTTATCAAACGAGTCCGGACAAACACCCCTGCACATTGCCACCTCCCGCGGTCACCGAGTCCTTGTTCCACTACTCCTGCAGCACCCGAGCGTGGACCCGAACCGGCGCGATGGTAGCGGCCACACTCCGCTCCTGATCGCGTGCCACAAGGGTTTTGGCGGAATCGTCGAGGTGCTCCTCGAGCATCCGCGCATCGAGGTTAATGCTACCAATGAGCAGGGCTGGACGCCCCTGAACGTGGCGATTATGTGGGGGAGGGCGGATGTGGTGAGGCGGCTGTTGGCGGATGGGAGAGTACACTGCAATACGAGAGCGCCGAGGCTCCGTTGGACTGGGTTGCATATGGCTGTGGCGGGGGGTAGGCTCGAGGTGCTCGAGGTGTTGGTGGTGGATTGCAGGGTGAGGAGGGATTTAACGGCTGTCGATGAGGGTGGGGACACACCGATGCAGTTGGCGGCGAAGTCGGGGATCGTGGAGGCTGTAGAGATTTTAAGGGGATGTGAGGGAGGGATGCAGCGGCGGGGTGAAGGCGGGGTTTCTTAGATGACGAGGGTACGGGGATTGTGCGTATGTGTGGGCACACAAACGAGATAATGCCGTAGTAAATAATGTATGGTTTGAATAACTTGTCCCGAACCCACCTCCACGCGGCATGATATGCCACTTGTGATATAATCTGATGACATAATACCATCGCGAGTGTCACCGCCGAACCGAGTAAACCATAAGACCCTAACCGTATGGTCACGCAATAGGTATGATAACACTTAAGGCAAAGCGGGATTACACCAAACCCACAGGATCTCGGGAGCAATCAAACCAGCAAAACACCTCTAGAAGAAAACCTAATATAGCAAGGCTTAATTAAACCCATCCGAAAACCTCCCCCCTCCCCCAGGTTTGGGACACCCGGGAACGGCCTGTGGGGGGTATCGCATACAGCAGGAAACTTTTAGCCCAGGTTATCACTCGCTCACCCGCCCGCGCTCCCTACCCGGCCCCCGTGCAACCCGTTTGATATCTATTTACCCCCCGGCTGGGGGGGGGAGGAAATGTTCTCTACTAATCGGACCGATGGCTCGTTTTTGGATACTGTAGGGGTTGAAAAATGTTCACGGGTGGAAGGTGTTTGGGGAGGAAGGAAGGAAGGAAGGAAGGAAGGAAGGAAGGAAGGTACCGGGAGGTTAAGGGAGATTAAGGGTATGGGTAAGCCAATCATCCACATCCTTCTTCTCGGGGTTTGGGTATGATGTCTCGGGGGGTGCTTGGCACGCCATCAGATGATGCGATCTCAATTCTGCCCGATTTGGGTCGTGATCATCTGATTTGAAATGCCAAGATGTGATCGCTGATCGGAAATTATGGCTTGCTGAAGTATGGTATTGTACTTAATAATGTGATGGTCATTTACTAGTAAGTAGTTGGTTGGAGGCGATGCAAGAAATCCAATAATTTACAGTACTGTACTGTACCGACTTTTATCCCCATTTCTATATTGTATCAAACTTATTGTGTGGCTGGAGTGCACAGCAGTGACCCATAAAACAGTTATCGGCTCCGTAGCCTACCCGGGCCTTGTGCCGTTCTAGCCCAAGGTACGGTTCGCGCCCTCGGGAGATCTTTTCAGACGATGAGGGATGTTTTTTTTGGCGGCAGTCACGGAAGGTCACTCGCACTGCGATTTCGGTCTTGGGGCCTGCTTGCCATGCTGTTCTGATCTATTAATTGTCATCCGGCGCTTGCCCGTGGGTTGGGGATGGGTGGTGAGTTCTGTGGTGGGTTTTTGGAGGCCGTGAGCATAAGCGAAGGGTATGATATGATACTTATACCCTTTCGGGGGGGGGGGGGGCTACAGGCTGTGCCATACTCGAGTACGGAAAAGATGGCAAAATTGTGTACCTTGTCTAGTAAGCAAGACACCAGTGCCATTGGGAATGCCTAGGGAGGGTTTCTCTGGAGTGAAGCTTTTCAACCCTGCCTCTTTTTATCTACTGCTAGACGGTAACTCTGGGATAATGTGCATATTACCTACTGCTCGGTGCCAGACCACCGCACACACAACCGTAGTGCCCGATCTGCCGCTCCAGCGCTATTGAAATTTCCATGTGTTCCTTCTTATTCGAGGCAAAGGGGATAGTCGGGCCGAGGGACATCACTAAGGACACACAAGTAGACTAGTACCGGTGTCTCAAGGGAAGACGCTACTGACCACCGGGGTAGTATAGCAGGCGGGAAACGGGAGCACAAAATATATGCCGGAAAATCCGTGCCTATCCGTGCCCTCGTACAGCCCCACGACCCCCGCTTTCGGATATTTCTCATCTACTAATGGTATCGGGAGATGGACAGAGGGGAAAGCAAAGGTAGCCGTGTCCAGGATGAGCATAGGAGATTCTGTACGAAAGAGACAGATAACCCAGCGCCGGTGCCGATAGGGGGCTCGTGTTCACTACCGGCAGATTACATACCGGCCCCGGCGAAACTCGTTCCCCCTGAGAGGTCAAAATAAGGTGTGGCTTAGGATCTTTCACAGGGTAGCCCCTTCTCGGCAGTTATCTCCTCTAAATAAGTGGTAAAGGTCTCGAAACGGACGACTTGTGGCAAATATCCGAAGATCCTACCTTTAGAGGCTACTCTCCCGAACGAAGTCGAGAGTTGAGCCGCACGGTCTCTTGAGGCTGCACAGTGTTTTAGGGAACGAGTTTCACTACCGTAGATTAAGCCGTGCTGCCTTCCAAACGGAAGGATGAGATAGATTGACACGAGATCTCACGTTATCCGAGTATCTATACAAAGTACAATGTAGGACGGCTTCATCATTTCAGTGATTTCTATTCTCCGACGAATGGGGACCGGCTGAGTGACCAAGACCAGCATGAGGAAGAAAACACAACCAGAGGAGAGGGAAAAATGTATATTTCTATAACGCATTGATTTCCGCACTCTGTTCCTTTGCTCAGCGGGATTGGGGCGACGGAGTATCGGTTTTGTACGGAAAATATGTATTGGGCCATGGATTTTGGAAGTGCTGGAAGGATTCATGTATCGCTGAGGTAGGCGGGGGAAGGCTCGCAAATTGGTGAGTATCGTCATGACTCATGTGGCCATTAATCGTCACTGGTTATAGGTACGATTGGGGGATAGATTACTTTACCGAATCTAAAAATCAAGGGGTTATACCTGCGCTCGATGTGGACGGTATACTGGCACTGCCCGATATTCCCGAAAGCTGTGGTTCCTGCCAGGAGGGCACATCTCCCAGGGTTAAAAGTTGGACACGGGCGATAGAGGATGGGTACGGTAGCTCAAATATTAAAATATCTTGAAGAAGTTACCATTAGGGTCTTCGTGAGAACTGGGGTCAACAAAACACAAGCGCCCAAGGAAACACGAGTTCTGCACGGGCTCCCACAGCCTCCCTTCGAAGGTGATCCATCCACCATAACATTGGCAAGCCAATTTTCGGGCTTCTTCCAAATTTAAAAATCAGTCTTTAGTGGTATTTACGAGGCACCGCGGAGATATAGATACCGTGAACTTGAGTGTATCACAGCCTCACGAGAGATGATATAGAGGCGCTTATCAAGGTCGTGCTGGTATCGCGCTCCCCAGCAGGGTGGGGAAATGGCGCACATTTTGCCCATCACGGGGAATAAACTGAGAATTTGCAAGGTTGCATCTCCTGTGCGGTGCAGCTGGGGTATCAATCTGAGTACAGATACAGGGGGGTTCTGCTCGGAAGATTAGCTCCACTACTTCCGCTGCGAGCAAAGGGGAAAGCCAAGCATTTGTGTCCTACTCGCCCTCGTATAGCAAGACCTCCATACCCTGAAGGTAGAGCACCGTACTCGAGTAGTACGGTGCCTGCATGCCTGGCGCCAGCGGATCTGCTAGCACGAGCCACATCAGACACCCCGGCAAAAACACTCAATCTCGGAAGCTCCGAGAAAATATATTTGCTGTATAAATTTGGAAGGACCGCTAAAGCTCGTATCGAAGATTGAGCCCTGCGAACGCATCGTTTCATGATGTAATACTTTAGTTCTGCCGGCATACTGCGCTAGATTCCAGGCTAACTTGGCAGTTTGGCGTTGGATGCACCGATGTTCGTTAGGCTATTCTTATTGGCGCTCGCGCTTAAGCTGAGCACAGCCATCTGATAAGAGGGTGGTGAATTGGAGATCGTCGAACACGAAGGTAGCACAAATCTTGGCGGTATTCGCACTGCGCTGCAATTCGACACCGGTGATACGACAATTCCACAGAACGCACGAGAGTAATGAAGAACTTGTGGTGGAAGAGTGGAGACCTCGGTGGAGCAAGACGGGGTATAAATATCCGTCGAGCTCCCCATCGAGAATCATCAACAGAGCATTCCACCTTCACTCGACTCCACAGCCAGCCAGCATCCCTCCAAAACGATCATTACTCTACATTCTTTTTCCATCTCCCAGAAGGAAACCCACGTCTTTTACATTTTTTTCTTTCGAAACGAAAGCCCCATCTCCAAACCGCATCAGCAATGAAGTTCCTCTCGAGCCTCTCCCTCCTCCTCATCGCGGGCGCCACCAGCACAATGGCCCGACCGACCGACTCCACCGACTCCGCCCTCGTCGCGCGCGGCTACTCCGCCAGCGGCGCCGAGACGCGCTACTGCCTGTGGCCCTCCCGCTGGAACGTGTGCAACAAGGCCAAAAACCACGCCGATGAAGCCCTCTCCGCCGCGCAGAAAAACTTCCCCCAGGGCACCCTGCACAACGGGAAGGGCGACGCCTTCCGCCACTGCTACTGGAACGCCCGCATGACCGTCGACATGGGCAAGGGTACCGCAAAGACCTTCGCCGACCTGCACGAGGAGGGCGGCGACGGGCCCGCCGCGGAGAAGGAGATGGACCTGTCGAATAACGCTTCCGGAAGGGAGATCGGGGAGAAGGCTAATAACGGGGGCGGGAGTGATGGGGATAAGTACGGGAGAGCTCTGACCGAGTGCAAGAATGCGGCGAATTCGGGGGCTCTGAAGGTTCTCGGGTGATTTGGTGCGGGTCGCGGGTTGGGGGACAGGACTGTCTTTACAGGTGGATGGGGGTGCTGGACCGTGGAGTGAGGGGGGGGGGTGCTTTTGTTTTTTTGTTTCCTTTGATTTTCATCTTTAGTGGAGATTGAGTCTTCTATTGAGTTTTGTTTTTTCGATATTCTCGGGACGGCCGTGTGAAGCTAAAAAGCCGGATTTCGTGTTCTGGCGCAAGAATAGAACGAGTGATCTTGGGTGAATTAGGTTGCACTAGTTGTCCTATAGTAACCGGGAAGACGAGAGCCTAGTGATTGGCACTGCAGATATAATGAGAAATATGCGTACACAAAACTTAGCTTAAATTTCCCGTAAAACAAGGATGTTTGCCCCTGCAATATGATTACATGAAAAACTCAAACGATCGAACAATCTTGTATGTAGTCAAGAATTCCCCACTTCGGAAACATGAAAAACATCAAAGCTCACTAGAGGAGGCAACCCCACCAGGACAGCACTTGGTCCGACTATTCGAGTCCCAATGGTATAGGATCCAGGCCAAGCAGTATACCGTATTTGGAGTGCACCGTAGCAGCACAGTACAGTAGGTTTCCAAGGCCACGCCTAGCAAACCGATCAGGTGAACCACCACCTGTACAGTATTATAACTTTCGAACCCTAGAGGGTGGTGAGTGAGATCGGGTGATGGGATAGAGATGGTATCACCGGATCGCTGTTATGCACGACGCTCGATAGCGAAGAATGCCTACCTGCCTTTTCACCCTTACGGTGTGCCGTGTTCACTAGCTCTCCGCTTGCCGAATGGGTTATTTGCGCGGATCTAGGTATACCCTCTGTCCCAATGACATTCGCTAAAGGGAGCCTCTGCAGAAGGAGTAGTCGGCCAGCCTCCCTTCCCCCATGGGCGCAAAAATACAGGCAAGTCCGGGGAGTCGTTTGGAGTACGGTGGATTGCGCGGGCGAATTCACTATCGCATACCACTACCGGGGGCAGATGACAAACTCGAGTCTTGTGAGGAGAAACTCGGGCCAGCAGGAGCGACGACATGCCCATCTTGAATTTGTGAACTGTTAATCAATCGCAACACTGAGAGTTGAAATTTTGAGCGAGTACTTTATAAATAGGAGGTGAGGCGTTTGCGAGGAAGGGAGCGATATTTTCTACACCGTCCCTTCACCTCCAGTGCTTAGCTACCCACCTGGGCGTGGATTCCTCGACAAAGGGTCGCCCAAGATTACTAGTTCAAACCTCGGAGAGGGAGGGGGGAGGCTTTGTGAGAGATCTTCTTGCAACTTCCGAACCTCCATTTGCCCAGCCGGTAGCAAGAAAGTTCTGATGTTTATCTCAAGCCTTTGACAGCGGTTCCCATAGAATTGAGGTCAAGTGGGTCGACAGGCCATTCCAGGACCTGTATGTTTTTTCCTCGAATAAAGCCATCGCATCTCCTGCAGCATGTGCCCCCGCAACGCCCTGCTGAAAAACAGTATCAAAACTGTGTCCCAAGCCCCGTGTAATGCTGCATGAACTCCTCCAGACCCGGGTACTGTACAGTACACAACCTACCCTTTAGCACTCTTCTCGAAGATAGGGATCAAAGCATTCCCATTTCACCCTTGAGAGCGAGGACAGATCATCAACTCAACGCCAGGATGCTCCGTACGTAACTCCTTAAGTATCCCCCTTAGCAGGGGTTCGAAACCCTCCACCACGAGGGCGCCAGATCTAGTTGAGGACGGGAGTATAGTAGATACGGATAAACAGCCCAAGGCGATAAACCCGGATTCGGTCGGCAGGGAGACCAGGTCCTCACGCTGCACCGTTCGCCGCCCAAACGGGCCGCCGCGACTCGCACGTAGGTAGCTCACTCGACTTTGGCACCACGCACAATCACTCGCATTTAGACGTTGTCAGCCGAAGCGGGGATATCAAAAATCCTTTCACCATCCCGGTTAATAAACACCCTTCCGGCACTCCGATGCGGTATCACGCAGCGAATGGGGACTACCAGTATACCACGTGCCAAAGGGTCGGGTGTCGTGGAGGTGCCGATACCGGCCCGGCTCAGCGAGACTCGAGTTGCTGTGCAATGTCATGGAAAGGGCCTTGCGGGAGCTACGGTAGTAGTCTACTAGCAACCATCCTCCCCCGTCTTCTATAGCACCCGCTAGCTCTCCACCAAAAACCGCAAACACATTGACACGAGCGGTGCACAACTGCCCTTCAACCACTGACCGCTTCCACGTGAATTTTCCTTCCTCCTTTCGCCTCCTCCCCTCGATAGCCCCGCACGTGATAAGGATGATAGCGATGAAAGGCGATATCCGGAAACAATCTACGCATTGTGATACAAGCACAAAGGAATAGTAACCGATAGCACCGAGTATCATACGGTACTCCCTATCATCCCCCGCTTCTTCCCTTCTCGCCCGAGAGGGGAAAGGCTAGCGGCTTACTAAATAGTGGGTTGCACGATAACAAATACATTGTAAGTTACCGACCAAAAACCGAAATCCCCAGGGAATGCACAAACCGGGCGACAAAGCATCGACAGGAGAAACTTCCGGAATCCTTTGCGCATGGTAATACCGGTACTTTTGCCATAACGCCGAGCTAAGCGGATGGAAGGCTTAATACAAGACTCAAGGCGATTACTCACATAACCGATAGGAACAAATGACCAATGCGAAGGAATCAGAACAGACGAAGGAAGAAAGGAAGGAATGAAGGAAGTGAAGGCAGAATATCTTACCATCCACGGACAAACACGTTGCGAATACACGGCAATCTGCCAAGCTACCGACTCACTTTCACCCCTGTCCTATCCCCTTCATTCCTCGCCTTTTTGATAGCAATAACCCCCCCCCTCCCCGGACATACATGCACCACTGAAAAACTTCACGGTACGTGCCGTATCCCTGCCTCCACCTTTGATCCTTTACTCGAGTATTCTTATTCCTATTCTTTTTCTCCCTTTTCTTTTCTTTTCCTTTACCGGCTTTAGTGGTGGAAGAGCGACCTATCAATTAGCCAATCAACACCAGTAAAGTAGATAGACAGGTGGGTGGGTAGAGGTGAATTAAGTTAATTACCCGAGCAGTGTATCATAGGACCAGCACTCATCTCCAGGAATTAATTACTTATATTTTATCCTAGCTAGGAAGAAAAGTAATCCGCGGTGTAGGATAGGGTGGGGGAAGGGTGAGAACGGCGCGGCACGGAGTGGAAGGATCATGATACAGTATTGGGTTTGACTGTCCCGTCCTGTGAATGCCCACTCTGCTTCGCCATGGGCTCGGGGTAGCGGATGGCGGGACAACGAGTAATAGTACGGGGTTTTAGAAAGCCTCCGACGGGGTAAATGCGCGGTATCATACCGCTCGCCATGCACCGATGTGTGATAAGTCCTTGTAAGGCCAACTTGAAATATAGCTTGATCGATTCGTGTCCCGGTCGGGTAATATTTCGGGACCTTGAAGTATGGCTAACCTATTCCTGTTTAGTCTGCAATCGGGTTTCCGAGAATGCATGTTAGGGGAAAGCCGGGCTACGAGGGAACGCCGATCAACCCCAGCACCATATCCGCCCTGTCATACCGGTATTCACGCCATACAGTGCACAAGCTAACCCCACCGCTGGGCCCATCCCTCCTCACACAGACAAGCACAAGCTTTCCCATCCCCGCCGGGACCAACAGAACAAAGACCAGGCTCCCCACCAACCAAAATCCCAAAAACCAAAACGAGTGACACCTCATGACCCAATCCATTATTCCTCGGTCCCCCACTGCGGATTAGTAACCCACAGCGGGCGACGAATCGGGGGAATACATGCGCCGAGCAAAACAGGGGGGGGTGATAATGTGCGGTTTTTCGGAGGGTTTGTAATCTAGGAATAGGGCATGAGTATATTTACATACGGTACTGGTGTGCAACTGTTCCTCCCATTTCCAATCGGACGAAAGAACTCGCCGGAATATGCCTCGAAATGCTCCTCCCGCTGCTCGTCTCTGTTGTTGCACGGTAACTGTATCGTGCCCCAACGTGGTAAGGCGGTACTCGAGTACCCTACGGTGCTTCCTAGGTTCGGGCCACCGGAAGCGCACTATCCGAGCGCCGGCCTTCGTGGGAGGGGTTCCGTTTGCGCGAGGGAATGAATGGTGATAGGTCGGTTCCGTTTGCGCGGTGGGTTTATTGTTTTTAGTATGAGTGGCACTGCAGTAGTAGGAAATATCCTGGACGAGTCGAGCAAGGAGGGCAAGGCACGGTTGCCATTTCTTTCTTCGACCGTGTGGCTTGTCTGTTCTTGTTCGCTTAGCACACAATGCGTACCGTGGTTTGTTGGAGTGAGTACGAGTAGGCGGTGCGGCTCTGTAGGGGAATGTGGTACCGCAGTGGAAACAGAGAGCTCTACCGATATGCTTTATTTATGGGCTTGGCTGTGTTTGAGACGCTCACGCTGTGCCGTACTCCTTTGTACTCTACGGTACCCAAGGACCAGGGCGGCTCGGAGGATTTTGCGGTTTGGTGTGAGGGAGGATAGCGGGTGGGATGGAATCCGCTTTCGAATATGTAAAGGTATCGTCGTGAGATGAAAGGAAGGGAAAAAGGGCCGCTCATCTTTTTAAGATTTAGCGGATGGGAAGTCCGGTGTGATATCGAGTCCCAGCGCTAGTCTTGATAAGGAGGGAAGGTTAATTGAAGGGAAAGGAGGCTCAACGAAGTTACTCGGATACCGTGCTTGTATTATTCGTACCGGTATGTACCCGGGAACCGTACCGTACATACCGGGTGCTTCGCGGGTTGTCAAGGTGGCTCACCATCCCTACCGCTATCGCGGTGGTGGTGGCTGACGGTAAGCGAGGGTGGAGGAAGGGGGTGAGGGCTCCGTCCGTCCCACCCATCCATTCAGAAGCAAAGCTTGAGAAAAAGCGCAAGCGTACAAAGGACGAACAAAGCGAACAAGCGGATGGACAAGGAAATTCGTGAATAGCAACTTGTGGTGCTTGTACCTCAGCCCAAACTTCTGGATAGAGTTTAAGTTGGGGGAAAGTTGTTCCCTCAGCGGGGCTCAGCGGGGCTCAAGGGGGGCTGATTGAGATGAGCGCTACAGTACGGTACTCGAGTATCGGTATCCATTGGGCCGTCTACAAGGACAGTACCGGCACGGTATTACTGGTACCGTATCGAGCGCGCACGACTAGACGCGCTTATCCTGTTTTGGGGGAATCAACCATTGTGATCAAGGGTGGCTAATTTACTGCTGAGTCACTTGGACAATGAAAAGCCCAAATTATAACCTGAAATGGCTAGCGGCTGACTGATGTGGACTTGACTTACCGGGCAGCGAATTTTACCATGTTCGAGGAAACGAGGGATGATAGACCGTATGATGAAGTGCAATATTGGAACAGTGTGATGCTGTGAAGAAGGTGGGGAAGGCTTTCTGCGCTGCATTGTGCTCTTGAGCGTTGTGGTGGCTGTACTCGAGTAATTTGATTTGATGTGATGCGGGTGGAGAAGGGTGAGAGCGAAACAAGCAATAGCCTTACTTGCACGTCCTCTACCCTGCTTGAGCTTTATTCCGTGTCGGGATCAATGGCGAGATGGGATTTCAGCTCCATGTTCGAAAGCGCAGCCAACAGCTTTACCCCATTTAATTTTGAACTGGAATCCAATTTATGGAGAGTACCCGTACCGCTATTGATCCATTCTGGTTTACGGTACTGGTAATGGATTGGGTCATGATTTCTGGCCTCCAAACACCTGATTGGAACAGGAGCGGGAATACGAGGAGGGGATGGAAGGTTGGAAGGTTTGGAGCTGGTTGCAGTTGTGATAACGGGTAAGTGATCGAGTAGAGAGAACGGGCAGAGGGGGGGGAGCATCTTTTTTCCTGCTCGCTTGTTCGTTGATAGCTGAGCCGGCACCGTACTGTACTGTACTCGAGTGCTGTGCTCAGTACCAGCACTCTAATCAGTATTATTCTCTACTCGTGCTTGCATCCTTATTCGCTGCGCTTCCCTCGACTTGGTGTATGGATTCATTGCTTTTTTTTTCTTTTTCTATTTCTATTTCTTTTTTTTTTTTTTTCCTTTCCTTTTTCTTCCCCTTCATTCGTTTTTCGGATCCCGGGCTGGCTTTTGGCCGAATAACGACTCAGCTGGCGTAGTACAGTACTTTTCTGGTGCCTTGGAGGGGAACATTCTTCCTTCACTTCACCTACCAACTTCCATTGGACCCTTCCTCCCACCCCCCAAGTTCCCTTCACTTACCGTACTTTCCCTCCCCACC
>QLOI01000554.1:0-12423 GCA_003313605.1 Tuber umbilicatum | reverse complement strand
TCCCTCCTCGCTGCTCACTAATTGCCATTCCAGTATGCCAAATCCTGAGTACAAAGAAAAAAAGGTTTATTGACACATGCGGGCAATATAACCATCTGAAAGATGGAACCAACCCGCCACGAGAATCTCATTTGTGATAGATATATATGCTCTTCAGGGGCCGCTCTGACCGAGCAAACCCAGCACAATTCGAGCACACTACCAGTAAGTCATTAATCTGATTCATCATCATCCTCTAGCACACCCTTCTGGACCAAGTGACGCCGGGTTGCTTTCTCAATATATCTCCGGAGAGGGTCGAAGTGGAGAGCAATAGTGTCATCTTCCCCCCAGCCCTCTTTTGCCAGGTTATCGAACTGACTACGAAGAATATCTCCAAGGGACAGTTCCAGTTTCTGCACTGCGTGACTTCTCGGTGGAGGGAATAAATTCTTGATCTTCTGTATTAGTAAATGTAAAATCTGATATGGGACGATTGTGGGAGTTACCTTTTTGCGTCCATGCTTCTTCGCCTGACCATCCACGTAGTCCCATATTTCCACGAACCCATTCTGGATCTCAGTCTCGCCATCACGAAGCGGGTCAAGCTTGATTATTATTGCTTTGCTAATTTTTCCTCTGCTCCCCTCAAGCAAGAGCTGGACGTCGGCTTTCAAGTCCTCGTACGGTTCGGAGTAACCGAACTCAAAGACCAGGGTAGGCCAGAAGCGCCCCCCGGGCACAATCGCACAGTCAGGGACTTTTATTCTGTTGGAATGTGAGCATGGTAATAGTAGAAGGAATTGTTGAAACAGCATACAACCTACATTCCTTCGTATTCTTCCATAAATCCTTGGAGGCGCCCTTCAGAAATAATAGAGATATCTCTATGATCAAAAGCCCCAACTGCCTCCCCTTCATGCCTTAAATCCGCAGCCCAACTTGATACCGTTCCGTGGATTTGAGTTGCCACTTTTATCCTTAATTCACCAATAGCAGGATGATAGGTATATCTAGAAGTAGTTTGTTAGTATCCGGTTATGGAAAATTCTTTGAATACATACGCTCGGGTTCCGATATGTGACTCTAATCTAGCGAAGTCTTCTTGAGAAATATCAAGAACCTGGTATTCATCTAGCAAGAGTATCTTGGAAAGTTCATCCGGTGTCATTGGAGGCCCTAAATTCTGAAGACTTGTGGGATACTCGAAAGCAGGGAGTATTAAACCGTAAGGGTGAAGCAGAAAGAGGCTGAAGGGGGAAAATAGATAATCTGGAATTTTTCCCACTTTACAATACCGGTATGGGAGGTTTCTTTTCGTTTCCCTTAGGCGGATAGTGTGCCGATCAAGTACTTATGTTTGGCGTAAACGCGTTCGTGACTCGCTGGCTATACCAGGAGATTTGATGGACAGAATTGGCACCGGAGAGCTATGGTGTAACGTTCCCAAATAGACAGAAGGATAAAGGTGATGAAAGCTAAGCTGAAATGGAGGTGAAGTGAACTTGGGTTGATCGTTGTGTGTGTAGTGTGGTTGCACCTGTCTAGCTAAGAAAACCTTTTCAAGCAGAAAATTCTGCACGCCAAGCCATCCACTAGTGGACAAGTTACTCGAGTATGGTTTACATGGGAGAGACGGCTTTCTGTACTTTTATAGGGACAGGCATAAAGTCTACGAATACACCAAAGTAGCTTACCTGCGAAAAATCATTAAAAACTGGTGAGGTCACAGAGTGGTGTGTTTGATCGCTAAATGGCTGTCCCGTGTAGAAGGCTACCTGAGATGGCGGATTATTCATATTAAAGGATTTTTGTTTTTATTTGAGAAGGCTGAGGCGGAAGGTGAGAGTGGCGAAGATGCCAGACTAGCAGAAAGCTTAGACATGAAAAGCCAGCCACCCAATGGAAGAATTTGGGTGCAGCCTACCTGTCGTTAGCTGCAGGAAGGAAGACGCGATGAAAGACTTCTCCATCCAAGAGGCCCCAAGACCAGAATGGTCGAGGCTCACCCTTGAGGCCCGAACAGTAAAGTCAGCCACATTGGCCAGAAGAAGCTCAGGGGCTCCTTAGCTAACCACCCGAGAATCGGACTAAACTCAATACTACTGCCTAGGGACCAGACACTTAGGTGAAGAAATTGGGTGGCCTGGGGTTGAATAATTATCATAAAATGTTAGTCCCGGGGTGAGGAGGGGGGACGCTTGGATTTAGAGTTTTAACTTTGTTTACTTTTTTGGTTGCAGTATGCTAGCTGATCAGTAATCCCTGCTGAGAAATATATATGACATATTTTGCCTTTTGGCATTAAACTTTATCTGTTCGTAGGGTGCTACTACGATTGCATAAGACTTTTGTATCCGTCATCATGAAAGATCACTCGGTAAAATAGCTTGTCATATGAGGCTCTATTTTGTACTTGTGCAGCCCAACTTGGAAGCCAGATGAATTCTGCATTATACTACGGATCTTCTCTACACTTATCATATGGGCACATAGTGCCTGGCACCCCTCTATTGAATCATACACAACACGAACCCTATTTGTTTTTCTTTTCCAATCACCGACATAGAAGCCCAGGCTACAGGCACCCTTTTTTTTTTTTTTTTTTTCCTCATATGTTTATTGATTATGGCCCAAAAACGTACATACAGCTCGCGCTATGGCATACAAAAAGCCTTAATTCCAACACATTAACAAAGGAAATTAACTAATCTCAAACAACGCAGCGTATTCTTCAAAGCGGGAAAATAAAATCCCCAGCATTGCCAACGATGACTAACAACATAAGTAAAGAAACCTCATATCAAATCAACAGTCCAATGTAAAGAAAATATAAGCAAAGAAAATCGTAATATCTGTCACCCAAGACCGACATCTTGGGCACATGTCGACTACCAAATATCAAAAGGTAAGGAAATTCACCACACCCTTGCCTCTGCGGAGGTGTGATAGAAACGCGGTTGGGCCCTAGTGGGCCAGAGCCGGAGAGGGGGACATGGAGGCCTCTGGGGAAGAAGTGCCAGAGGGGTGGCCTTGAGTGAGAGTGGTGGGCATGCTGGGTGGGAAACCTGTAGCAGTAGCAGAGATGTACCTTGTCAGATCCAGAATGAGGGGGGTCGAAGACCACACCGGAGCATCGGGGCCAACGTCCGAGACGCCCTGAAGGTAGGCGGCCCGTTCCTCGGCTTTTGCTAGACTGTGGAGAATGGTATGTTTAAAGGACTCGTCCTCTTCCTCACAAAATGGGCAGAGGGAGGGTGTGTCGCGATTGTGCCTGAATTGGTGAGCAGTGAGATAACTCTTGTAAGAGCACATCTGGTGGAGACGGCCAGCTGAGAACCTGGGGAGACCCATGAAGGGTTGAGGTACGAGTGAAGGAGAAAAATACTAGTATGGAGGGGTGGGAAAAACAATAGGCCGCTGGGCCTTGGTGAGCGTGAAGATCTGGTTATTGAGGTCAAGATAGGTGGGGGCGTTAGGCGGGGGCTCATGCGAACGGGGAAGGATTAGGTGAGGCTGGGCGAGGGGCAGCCTAGTAGGAATAATATCGCGTAGGGAAAAAGCAAGTGAGTCAAGTGGCAGGTGACGGCGACCGCCAGACGGGGCCGAGAACCAGGAAGGAGGGCGAGGCGATTGCAGTGTGACGGGGTCCGCCAGAGGTCCCACTGGCAGGTGGGGACCATTGGGTGGAGGCGGGCGGAGGCGGGGTTGATGTGAGGAGGAGAACATAGAAGCCAGAGAGACACCAACCGGCGCTTGTGAAGGAGGAGGATGGACATTGGGTGGAGGGCTGCTTCACAGGAGAGGACGGCTATCGGGGTAGACCTAAAACAGTTGGTTATCCAACGGAGGACCTCATGCCAGAGGGAGTCCATCCTGCAGAGCATGGTAGCATTGGGAGTGAAGAGGTCGCCCCCGGAGGAGAGGATTGGGAAGATGAGGCCAACCGCAAGCTTTCGGTTGCACCAAGGGGAGAGGCCTTTGCCGGCGGGGCTCAGGTGTTTGATTAGGGAAAAGGAAGCCCATGCAAGTGCGAGGCGGTGTGTGAAGTGGGCAGAGGTTTCCATAGTAGGCGTGAGCCAGTAGCCAAGCCAGCGCACCTCATAGGAGGGGGAGAAAACTATGCTGTTGAGTGAGATTGGAGCACGGGAGACTGGGCCCCTATCCCGAGGAGTGCGCCAGTTGATGAACTCTGTCTTGGGAACTGAGAAGGAGACACCAAGCGTTGTGGTGTTGTCCTGAAGGGAGGAGAATAAGAACTGGAGGCGGCGGATGTTGGACCGGTAAGATGAAGAGGCGCAGGTAACCGAGAAGTCGTCGACGTAGGAGACCATAAGGCCGTGAGGTATGGTACGGTGGAGGCGAGAAATGTATATGATAAATAAAAGAGGAGAAATAGGAGAGCCTTGAGGGGTGCCAACTGAGACTGGGGAGAATACACCTGGAGCTCCCTGGAAGATGAGTCGGCAGCGCCTAGTGGACAGGAAGGAAGAGATCCAGCAGATCAGATAAGGGGGAGTAGCTTCTTTTTTTAAAATAGAAGAATGCTGATTAGAGTTGACGTTATCGAAGCCTGCCTTGATGTCCAGGAACCGGGTGGAGACTTTGTTGTGTGAGGCTTGGAGTAAGTGGACCTCATGTTGGACAGTGGCCACAGCATCAAAGCAAGAGAGGCCGGCCAAGGAGCCGCATTGGTGGAGGTTCAGGAGGGGGGTTGAGCGGGCAAAAGCAGCTAATCAGTAGGCTACAATGCATTCCAAGATTTTAGAGACGGTTTCTAGGAGAACGATAATCCTAAATGATACCGGTGTGGAGTAATCCGACTTCCCTAGTTTGTCTAGTATGATACCATTGGCGCGTTTCATAGCAGGAGGGTGGAAGCGGTAGAGATGGAGGAGGGTGAACAGGGACGGTGGAAGGTCTTTGTTGAGGAGGTGTACTTTTTTCCAGATGCTGTATGGGATGGAGTCGGGGCCTGGGGCAGAGGACGAGGATGAGCGCCTGAGTACAAGAGAAACCTCCTCTTGAGTTACAGGGGGAACATCATGGAGAGGTGGGAGGAGGACAGAGGGAGGGGTCGGTGGAGGAGGAGTAGGGAAAAAAATGGTCTATGAGTGTGGCATTGATCTGGTCGGGAGTAGTAGCGTTAGGGAGGGAGGGGAAGCGTTTGGGGACCCTGCCATAGGCAAACTTCTTCACATTCCTGATGGACCTGGAATCAGCAGCAGCAAGGTATTCATCCCAGTGACGTTTCTTGGCTTTTGCTATTGCTTTGAAGTAGGTGTTTCGCAGGCTACGGGCACCCCCCCTCCCCCAATTGTATCTGTATTATATTATCTAGCAGTACTGATAGCCCCAAATCCATCCTTTCCACTTTCCGCTTTTTCCTTCATATTTCTGCCGGTTTGCCTTACCTTCTATACCATATTATGATCCCCTGCCAAACCTTCCCTGGAGACAACCACTAAGGGTTTATGTTGGTGTGTGATACGTTGCACCCTAGCTAAAACAAGCCGCGTAATGGGGAATGGGCGCTCGGAGCCCTGCAAAGCATGATAGTATCATAAGTTGAGAGTGTTCTTGTTTATGAGGCTTAGCCACGAAATGTTCTTAAGTTAGAGAAGAGAAGTCGATTTTTTTTCAACTGTAAATCGTGTCCGACCAATGACTGACTCATCACCTCCCTATTTAGGTTTGGGAGGGGATTTGATCAATTATTAGGCGGTTTTGTGGTGTAGAACCAACTACACCACGAAACCCATTACATAAAATGCGATTAGTTTCATTCAACATCCGGTCAGAAAGTACTTTTCTTGAACAGGGTCCCCAAATGCCCCAGGTCTTCAATGAAATATATTATCCTAAGACCACCGAATTGGGCAGATAGCGGAAGCTATTAACAGTTGGGTAGTATACATATACTAACCGGGAGAGGGACTGGGGGTTTTGTGCTAACCCAAGCAGGGATTCCTAGGCAGGTTGCTAGTGAAGGTTTCCGGGTGCTTGATTCTCGCTGCAGGTGTTTCCTCCTTGACAGTTCTTCACCGGACCTTCCAGCCCCGTGTCCAACTAAAAGCTCCTTTCTCCTTCTTTTGATAGAAATCCCCTGCCCTTCCATTACAGTAACCCCGTGTCCCTAACTTCTAACGCAAGTCTTGAGTTATGGCTAACCAAGACAGGCTGTCTAACATGCCCCCTCTCGATCGTTCCACATGGCATAATATCAACATCTACGCTTCCGATAATCCTCAGACTGTACTGGGAGGCCTCTGGACCGCAGGTGGTATTACCAACGCCAATCTCTATTCCATGGTGGAGATTGTCTGTTTGTTTAGCGATACTTTCGATCTACGCAATGAAAGTGAACAATTAGTGGAGAGGGATGAACAACAGCTTCAACCGGGCAAGTACTATATTGCCACTAATGGTACCCAAGTTCTGTGCTTCCATCATTGGCCGCTGCTCACTTGCAATAGGTTCCATCACTGTCACCGACGAAGTTCCACTAACCCGGACGATCTCGCTGGGTTCCGGAGCCCATGTTGCATCATTCCATGATGCTGTGCGTGAGCGGGACATGCGATGCGTCATAACCCGTAGGCCAATAACGATGGCTCACCTGGGCAAGTGGATCCGCTTCCAGGCCGCCCATATTTTCCCCATAGGATACGAGCAGCACTGGACTGCTCATGGCTATGGCCGTTGGATCACCGTTCCCCCCGCCAAAAGATCCTATGGATCCATTAACCCTGTGCAGAATAGAATGCTGCTCGCGACAGAAATCCACGATTGTTTTGATACCTATGATCTGGCGATTAATCCTGATGTATGAATCACTATATCTTCAGGTCTTCGGGGCTAATTAGTGTGCAGGATAATTACAAGATCGTCTGTTTCTCCCCCGATACCCAGTACTATAATATCCCCCTGCATCTTGATCAGATCTTCATCGATAATCCTCTTCGGCTGGTTGATCAGCTTCTGCGTTGGCACTTTCGCCAGGTAGTTCTGGCTAATATGAAGGTGGCTTGACAGCGTTGATTCTCGACTGATATCCCGTCACGGTTGGAGAAGATGGGTGGGATGAACTGTCTAGAAGCAGTAGAGAGAACTGAACTCATGTTGTTTTGCACTTTCAACGCGATAAGGGTCGTGCCTAGGGCTGCGGTATATTGTGAGGTGATTTGTATCGAGGTCGTGGAAACTTTGTGCAGTCACCTAGTTCAACACCAATGTTCGTTCAGGAATTCCCTCATTACCATTCCCACTCTGCGGGCGGCCACTGTAGAACGAGACAACAGCAGCTACTATGTAGTTCAATTACTCGTGCTATTTTGCATCAATGCTCCGATCTCACCGGGTTTACGAGAGGATTTAAGAACGGGTCGGGCTAGCCCCGCTGTTATGTAAAGTTTGGTAGTAGCCTGAGTACAGATGAATTCATGGACTCCCGCTGCCTGAGAGGAGACACCCCGTTGCATTAAGGCGGCCGAATAGCTCGAACTCCATCCTCTCTGCAGCCTTTGGACCACTCATGATCTCGCCCATCATGTCCGAGCCGGGTGGGAAATCAGTTTCAAAACAGGGCTCTCCGGCCCGCTTTACATTCGCGAGGACTGCCTGCCGAAAATGCCAGCGCAGAAGCTGATCAACCGGCCGAAGAGGATTATCGATGAAGATCTGATCAAGATACAGGGTGATATTATAGTACTGGGTATCAGGGGAGAAACGGACGATCTTGTAATTATCCTGCACACTAATTAGCCCCGGAGACCTGAAGATATAGTGATTCATACATCAGGATTAATCGTCAGATCATATGAATTAAAACAATCGTGTATTTCTTTCGCGAGCATGATTCCATTCTGGACAGAGTTGATGGATCCGTGGGACTCATTGGCCGGCGGGATAGTGATCCAGCGACGGTAATTGCAATTATCCCAGTACCCCTTGTATGCTATTGGAAAGACATGGGCTGCTTCGAAATTGGTCCATTTGCCCAGGTGAGCTAGCATTGCTGGCCTACGGGTTATGACGCATCGCTTGTCCCGCTCACGCACAGCATCACGAAATGATGCAACATGGGTTCCGGACTGCAGCGAGGCCGTCCGGGTTAGCGCAACTTCGTCGGTGACAGTGATGGAACCTATCACAAGTGAGCAGCAGCCAATGATGAAGGTACAGAAGCCAGCTACCATTAGTGATAATATAGTAATTGCCCGGTTGAAGCTGCTGTTCATCCCTCTCCACTAATTGTTCACTTTCATTGCGTAGATCGAAAGTACCGCTAAACAAACAGATAATCTCCACCATGGAATATAGATTGGCATTGGTGGTGCCACCTGCGGCCCAAAGGCCTCCGATCGCTGTCTGACGATTATTGGGAGCGTAGATGAAAGTATCACGCCATGCGGAGCGATCAACAGGTGCCATTTTTGATTTCTTATACTGGTTTGTCAAAACTATCAGTCTAACTGGAAGTGGGGAAGAAGGGAGGGCACTCTAATGTGGTAGCGATGAGTACTTATGCCTATGGCGAAGAAAAGAATTTTTGGGTTGACACGGGAGTCGCAGAGGATTGGATGAGAGGTGGCAAGTACGGAAAGCAGCTATGAAACCAGGCCAGACGACCGGGTAATCCGCGCTTAGATGAGCTCAAATAATTTGGCCCAGGGAGGGCGATAACCATCCTCCCAACATCCACACGGTGTAAAACCAACTACACCACGAAACCGGTTAGTGTATTTTGGGCATGGCCATGATGGAACCTGTTGTCAAGGTACTTGCTCGTCTTTGCCAAGAATACCTCCACCAGCCGATATTTTGCAGGAGCCTACACCCAATACCGGGTTTCGGCTTGGGGAGGTATTCCTGGCAAAGACAAGCGAGTAGATTTGCTCCTGATTACTTAAATAGGCTAGTGCTTAAAATTTTGCACATCCATGAGTACAGCACTCATAATCAAACTCCAATAGTGAAGGTGTAGCTTGCGGTCAGGCTTGGCATAAGCAAGCGTTACCCGGAGTATAAAAGTTATACGTTCCTCACAATCGCGGAGAAAGGGGCCACCTTTGCATTCAACAACCAACAACTAACTACCATCTGCCCAACAAACATCCATCAGAACAACAATCATGGCGAAGATGTCAGAACTGCGGAAGCGATGCAAGGCTGCAGGACTTAGTGCTCGGGGAAGCATGGCGCAACTCATCAACTGCCTTGCGGAGCTGGAGGAGGAGGAGGAGCTATGCTCGGAGAGTTCGGCAGAAAGCGGAGATGATCCTATGTGTGATGTCATATTGGTCACACAAACGAGGGTCACCTGCGAGGAAGAAAAAATGAAGATCGATGCTAAGAGTGCACTTGGCCAGGCACTGGAGGACAATGATCTTGTGGTTAAGGAGGTGTGGGGAGCGGCGTATGTTGGTAATCGTTGTGGCCTAGACTTGGCCGATCTTCGGGAGCGCTTTCATATGATGGAGCAGCGTGCGGTTGAGACAGATAGAACGACAGCTTTTCATACAGCCCAGATCAACCACCTTGATGACTGTGTCATCACCTTGAGCCTCGCCCTGCAGGAGTACCGACAAGTACGCGAAAGGTTTCTGGGCACATTTAAGCGTGATATACTCTGGAACGCGACGCAAAAAGACTACGATATCATTAGAACTAGTAATGTGACCGCACATAGGGGGGATGTACTTGTGGATGCCCTACTTTATGAGGGGACGGGTGGGAGGAAGGACTCGAAGACGTTCACGGAACTGTATGGGATAACACGTTCTGATGCCCTATAGATTCGTGAGTAATCTCCACTATACTATCCTATTCTAACTCAACTACGAAGACTAAATTCTCCAGAGCACAAGGAAACAATCCAGGCCTTAAATGACCACGCCAGGGTCAGAGCCGATACGCAGAGAAAGGGTTCCCCGGAGTACTATAGCAGGTTTCGAGTCTTTGCCGAAAGATTCCAAGCAGCCGAATGCGACACCAATTACATGGAAGCAGTGCCCCCGACTGCTGTCACTAAGGCATATAGGGACCTGCTAAAATGCGCCAAATACAGCGATAACGCGTGAGAAAAGGTTCTTGCAAAACCTATCCTACAAGGGTGATGACAATTTGCTAATGACCTACTTTTAGGTGTGTGGCTCGCACAGTGCGGATACTAGGTTCCTAGTGGGCGGGGTTCATCACGCGGTTGACTATTATCATGCTTTTTTCTTTTTCTTTTTTTATTGCCCCCCTTGTGCCTCTTCCACTACCCCCCCACCCCCGTCTTAACTGTTTCTTTGCTGTTTTATACTACCAGTTGATGAACAAACATACAACTGTTGTTTTTTTTTTTAAAAAAAATCTACCCTTTCTCTGAGGCAAATGTATCGATATGGTGCCAGTGCTCCTTGGCTCCCATTCTCAAACATGCACCGCTGCTTCCGCCACTGCCAAACACATGTCTCCTAGTATCGAACTTGAATCCCCACCTCTGCAGGCATCTCAGACTTCTACAAACCAGGTACTGGTGTCTACTCTAACCTCCAAACTCTAAACCCCTCGGACCCGGCGGCCACCGGAAATAAGCCTCTTCTGTACTCACCCTACATCATCTTGGCGTAAACCCGGTCCTGTTCCTGGAGTGGTGAATCAGGCTTCATTCCCTCCTTCTCTGGTGACCTCTAACAATAACAGGACTTCTGAGTGTTTCCATGTGGAGGGCTGGAGCTGGAGGATAGCAATGGCCTAATAGGCAGTGGATACAGGAGGGTTCAAAGATTCTGAACGCTTTTTCCGATAAGTGCGAGAAATAAGCGGACAAGCTGGTTTGCCCATTGCTGGAGGGGTGAACCCGTGAAGATTCTTTCTTGTACTACTCGATTGTTTTATGCATGCTTTTTCAAGTAGGCAGTGCCCAGATTGCACACTGTCTCGTCAACCGCTGTGCAGTTACTATAGTACCCATCTTAATTCGCACTGCACCTATCACGATAACACTGTGTTAACTCCAGCCTAGTTGATATCATATCACAGTAAAAGAAAAAAGAAAACCCTTGATTCCAGTTTCCCTCCCCACTCCTCTAATCTACAAGCAGATGAAACAGCACAGCACTCTGGGCCGTTTGGTATCTCTTCTATCAACCTGAATGGGGAATCCCGGGTATGTGAGTTGAAAGATTCCCTCTTTCTTCCCCTCAATACTTTCTTAATGTGAGTATGAAAGAGCTCTCTCATTGACCGGTAGTTTTTCAGCGCACTGTCTGGAGATGCTCTTTCCTCTCCTACCTCCCGGGGTGCACTATTGGGATGTTGGCCATTCAGTGGCGTTAATGTGGTTTCTACTAGGAGGGGTTCCTCAGAATTTGAATATCCTCTTGTTGGTTTCCCCGTTGGTACGTTGGTGCTACCAGATTGATTGCGAAGCTGGTGAGACTGACGATCCCCTCCTGTCCATCGTGGGGGTGACTAGTAGGTCCGCAAAGTGTACTATTCATGAAGAAATATTATTTATGGCAACCAGTCCCCTGTCGCGGCGCAGTACAGTGCAGCCTTCACATAGTTGCTCTGTGTACTACCGCCTTAGGAATCCTTGCACTATCATACACCACTTTCTTTTTATTTAAATGGTACTCTATAATATGTTTATCTATCGTGTATGGGAGAAAAGGGGAGAGGAAAAAAATGTACATGGAGGGAAGAAACATGAGGGCAAGGATTTACAGCTTTAGGAGAAAAATCAAATGTGATAGGATGATAGTTGCAAGATATAAGCTGAACGTTCTCAGGGTGATAGGCCGGGGGCTAGTTTCCTCCTAGGGACTAAACTCTACTGTACTAGATAAACAGAAACTTGGGAATCCACCCTCGGCTGCAAAAGAAAATCTCCAGGGAGGCCCACGTCAGTGTTGTGATATATGTATGCGTTCCCAGGATGGCCCCTTAGAAATTCCTCTATCTGCAAAGAATGATGCACAAGGATGACTTCCGTGAGTGAGATACTCTAAAGGGGGGTCAGCGGTGGTGCTTTCTAGGCCTCAAATAGTTATGGGGGTTACAGCTCCGTGGGAATGTAGCAGTGTTACTGCCTTTTGATGGCTATGGCTAGCTGCAAACGAGAGAGGTGTTTGGCCGTCGATATCTAGCTTTTTGGGGTTGACATCTTCCCGTCCTAGTAGTGTCCTCACTACTCCCTCGTACCTATCCCATGTGGTGAAGCAGAAAGTATGTTCTTTACCGCTGTTATCTGGCTCGTCAGGGTTGACATCTTCACACCCCAGTAGCATTTTCACTACTCCGTCATGTCCATCCCAAGTAGTGAGTAGGGTTGGCGGAGAAGGGAACACCTTCACCGGTAAAGGCCCCATTCTGAATGGTCACATTCAGGGGTGCAAACCCAAGGCAAAGTAAAGGAGAGCTGCGGGGTGGGCTACGTGCGGTCGGGTATGA
>QLOI01000552.1:0-60511 GCA_003313605.1 Tuber umbilicatum | reverse complement strand
CTGCCTTAGGTAGGGTAACTCGCCGGAACTCTCGGAGACCTTCCGAACTCGCAGCGTAGACTTTCCTACCTACCCAGTATACCTTTTCTCATTCGCAGTCTAAGCATTACCATTTGCTTAGTCCACATGGTAACCCTTTGGTAGAGTTACCTGACTAGCCTAACCGTAACCCTTCCGGGCTCCGGCATGGGATAAGACTAAGTCTACTGTAAGATCCAGCAGGGTCGTTACAACGATATGACCCCTGGGTTGTGGTAAAATTCAACCCGAAGGCCTACGCCAATTCCTCAAACATTGTGGAATGGCTTGATGAGCAGGTTATACTGGTGCTCGGTGGCCGGCCAACTCTCTTGGCCCTCAACATGTTTGGTGGTCACAAAACTGATGAAGTTTTGGACACCATGAGGGCCCATGATATCACACTAAGTGTGATACCAGGGGGCTGTACCAGTATGGTTCAGCCCCTCAACATCTCTATCAGCCAACCCTATAAAGACATTTTAAAGGTTAGTATCATCAAAACTCTTTCTGAAAAAAAAAAAAAAAAAAAGGAATGGAACACTTATCAATCCAATTACTAACTTCTCCACACTTGTAGGAGATTCTAAAAGAAAAGGTAGACGAGATCGAGGTTGAGGAGAAGGTGTTAGCGGAAGGAGGTCAGCTATGGGGAAGTATGGTGGGGAGGAGAAGGGTTCTTTGTACCTGGGCAGTTGGAGAGGCCTGGGAGAGATTCTCCACGAACCAAACTCGCATTGTTGAATGGGCATTCACAGCAATTGGCCTCTCCCTTCCCATTGACGGAAGTCGAGATTCCGAGATCTCCATCAAAGGTCTTGAGACTTCCCTGTTCATGGAGGGGATGAAGGACTGGGCAGATGGGGCAATGGTGCCGAGTGGGATGGTTGCCAAAGATGAGGATGGAGAGAAGGAAGAAGAACATTCTTCAGAGTTGGAGGTTGAACATGATGAGCTTGATGGTGAATACATTGTCAGTGATACAGATTGAACCAAAAAAAAAAACCTCCCTTATTTTTAGATTTTATATGTCTCATGTTTTGTAATTTGTATTGACATGACAATCCTAGCCTCTTGGCATGGCTTACTTTAAAATGACTTCAAAGCACATGTTTCTTCTATTTGAGTTTTCACGGTAGTCCACACTGCAACGATCCAACGTAGGGTGTCAAGTTATTGGACGGGGCAGGTGCGGGGATTAAACTTACAGTTCGCATTTGTATCGTATAGGTAGCTAGCGGCAAGGAGGGGCATTATTCATGAAGCTTGAAGTGGGCATACCTATACTGCGCACCGCAGGGTCTAGAGGTCGGTGTGATGATGCTACCTAAAGAGTTTTACGGTGGATTGAACCTTGTTCTATACCGGAGCCTAAGAGGGCCCTAGGTAGGAACAGTAGGGCATACAGCAGTATGCAAAGGTATTATAATAATATTATCATAATATTATAGGAGAAGGGAGGCAAGTCTATCGTCCTATCATAACATAATATCCGATTATTCGAGGGTTTAAGGCAGCTGGCCGCAGCATACCTCTACAACGCCAGAACGACGTATGTAAGGTTTGAGGAATGATACCCCAAACCCGGTCAATACAAACAAGCCACAAAATGTCATGCAATAAAGAACAGCCCAACACCTCCCAGCCCCAGCCAGCCCCAGCACAAGTTCCACGCTTCAGACCACCACTCACCAAATCGAGCCCTCACACGGACTTCGCCAATAGTGCAAGTTTGGTGATCCCCTCGAGTGAGAACACATGATTGCTTACTCCTCAACAGCCACTGCACCCAAACCGTGCAAGATACGCAACCACACCGATCATAACTCCCGATAGGCTACCGCAACCCTGCTTCGACTTCGTTCCGTGACTCGTTTAATGCACACAGGACAGAGACCGCCCAAGGAGTTTTGTAGCTTGAGCACTCATTTCCGTCCAAATCCAGCATCCCACGATACTAAGCGACCGGTCGAGGGGGTGTGGGGGTTCTCAGGATTAGCGCCATGAAAAAATTGTGCCACGCGACAAGGTAAATCCTCCCCCCGGAACGCTGCGCCCACACCGTATCCAAAACTGCACCGCCTTGGGTGAGTGGGCATCTTTTGGTGCGTGCCCGGACTTCGCTTGGCAATCTGTAGTCCGTGCTGACAGTGTCGGCACGATATTCCGGAGGCAAGCTTTTCAAAGAGAAGCGTCACAACACGGTAAGCATACAGTGGGCGGCCACTGCAGGTGGGATAAGAAGAAAAAAAATCGAGTCGGTTAACGTTAACGTTGTGTCGATAATCACGATATTCCGGCATACTCCGGTTTCTCTATAGTTTCGGAATGATATCGCATAGTGCATCGTTTGATATTTGCTGAGCTATGACACTTGCTGGGTCACAGGAGGGGTCGTCGATAGGTCCTGCCGGTATGCGTTGTTTGGGCGTCAGTTCTGGACTGCTGTCTTAGGCAGATGAGGACTAAGAGACAGGCAGTACTGTACATAGTTACACATGTCACGTGATGTGAGATGAGGCAAGGGAAGGTTAAGCGGGGTAGGGTGTACGCGGCCAGATCATCGGTGGGTCTCTCCCAGAACTACCGTATCGCCATATCACACAGAAATCCGCGCCTCGCAACCCCTGAATAAACCACGAGAAAATTCTCAGACACCGAATCATCCATTTTGTACATCACCCCCTCGATAAATGCAATATTGTTACAGAAAACCAAACAGAAAACCAAACGAAAGGAATGCAAAAGAAAGAAAAGCTAAAGTACTGTACACCGCTATGCACACCCGCAATGCCTGACAACACAACTATGTATGGATCACAAACTACCGTTCACGGCTCAAAGCTACTGCTGTTTGAGAATCCCATTGTTAATTAGGATACCTGGGTCGCCGGTTGAAGCGCTCTTGTCCAGGGTGATCTGGCGGGCAGTAGAGACGATCCTGGCTTTCATTGCGGCGGTGTCAGTCTTAAGGGATTCGTCGAGGCCAAGGTGGTATGCGATGAGACCAGTGACGTCTAGGAACAGTCAGTATGAATGGAATATAAAGTATTATCAGGAAGAGGAAACATACGAGGACAAGCCATGGAAGTTCCAGAAATGGTATTGATAACATCGTTCGACCCACCAACCCACGTGCTAGTAATCTGTTCACCGGGCGCATACACACTCACGCATTTACCAAAGTTGGAGAACGAACTCCTCTGGTCACGAACATTGACGGCACCGACAGAGAGAACGTCAGTACCCAAGGACGAGGCTGCCGGTGAAGAATTGCACGAGTCTTGGTTCTCGTTTCCAGCAGCGACAGAGAAGTGAATGCCGGCAGCGGAGGCTTGCTTAACGGCTTCGTCGAGGGTTGCAGAGCGGGTAGCAGATCCGAGGGACATGGAAGCGACGGAACCGCGGAAGTCAGGGGAGTTCTTGCGTTTTTCGTGGTTGGTGATGACCCAGTCGATGCCCTTAAGAATATCGGAGGAAGAACCGGAGCCACCACCAAGGACCTTGACAGCAATGATATTGGCGGCCTTTGCAAGGCCAAAGGTGGTTGAAGCGGCAGTTCCAGCGCAGTGGGTTCCGTGGCCTTGGTCGTCGGTCTTCTTGCCGTCAAAGGCGAAACCGAAGGTTGCGCGGCCGTCAAAGTCGATGTGGTCGACACTATTACTTATTAGCCTATGCTAGTTGATATGTAGTCGGGAAAAGCATACTTGACGCCAGTGTCAACGATATAGATATCAACACCCTTTCCAAGGCTGTCTGCAGACCCGCTGAAAGCATAACTCCCAAAATCGAAGCCAGAAACGTCCTTACCCGCCGTTGATACGGTAGTGGACTGAGAAACTCTCTTCAACCCCCAAGTTCCCGGAAGAGTATCATGCAGCTGGACTTCCACCTCCGGTTCAAACATCTTAAACCCAGTCATGACGTTCAGTTTGCCAACACAATGACTCGACAAGTTTGCCGAGAACCCCTTGAACGCAGGGTTATCGTAAATATATTTCACATCCGCCTTCGTCAATCCCATCTCCGCAAGCAAGTCATCGAGCGTTCTCGGGTCAGAGTCGTCAACGAGGACATTGTAGCTTCCACCAGATCCCGGAGTCTCATCCAGGCCATCGAGAGAGCTGTTGCCCGTGTTGCCAGCTGGTTGCGAAACTTTCGGTTGGTTAGGATTTGTGCTCGCAGGGTTCCTATCGCCCCCGCCTTTGCTCCCGCCATGACCGCCATGCGGTGCTGCCAATGAAATGGCAGTAAGTGAAAGGAATGATAGAATTGCAGTTGAGAACTTCATTTTTGTGAAAGATTTGTTATCCGAGCCGTGGTCGGAGGGCTGGTAGATATGTCTATACTAAAGAGAATGGCGGGATATCCGTCTATCTGATCCTTTTACTAGCCACCGAGGTTAGCATTCCGATAAATTATGACCTCAACTCACGAATTGCGGGCAGGCTGAGACTTACCAAAAGGGAGAGAAGGGATATCAAGCAGATAGAAACAAAGAAATTGACCGTAAGGAAAGACAGATCGGCGCACAGCGAACCGACCTTGACTAAAAAAGAAGGAATGTGGTGAAATCGATTCTGGCCTAGGCTGGCTGGTAAAGGGATGCGCCTTGACAGAGAGTTCAAGCTATGTGAAATTCTCCGAACGTCTCAGACAAGACGACCACCAAGAAATGAGAAAAGAAGAAAAAAATGTTTTGAAAAATAAATAAACAAAAAGAAGTGAAGGTCAAAGGAAGGAAAGAACAAAAAAGAAATGAAATAGCGTAATGAACCTGCAAACACTCGCGGCGATCAAATGCTCTGCACTGCAGGAATAGGGAAGGTAGGGCAGACAAGACGGAGGGAAGAGGGTAGAGTTTATACTCCTTAAACGGTCCTTTCCAGGTCGGACAGTGGATCAGATCAGATGCATGGTGGTAGGGTAGAAACAGCACAATAAAGCCCGCAGCCCAATCATCACCATGCAATACTAGATGAGGGAAAGTGTCTCAGGAGATCCCCTACACAAGATGCCTCACAAGGGGCGAGCAAGTGCGGTAAGCAGGCAAACCAGAGCAAAGCTTAGAGACAATCCTAATATAATCTCGGTAACCGGTCCCTGAATACTTGGCGTTACCATTCCCCGTTTTGTGGAAATAAATAATTCCTAGGGCGCCTGTGCTTCACAGAGAAATAATTGGCCGGCAAGAGGTGTCACTTTTTTCACCTTCACCGCTCGCAGAAATGAGAAACTTATTTTTTCCCTAATCACCACAAGATGCCTCTTTTGGTGTTTCAATGGGGCGCTCTGAAACTGCGATTATTGGATGGTTGCAATGGTGTCGGCGCCAAATAACGTTGGTACCTGCATATGAGCGAATGCCTTGGCACTGAGCGTTTGATCCTCACCTTTGCACTTTTGCTTCACTCGTCTGTGACTGGTCGTGGATGCGAGAATCGCACCGGGAATTAGAAGTACGGTGGTGCCTGCAGCGGTACGGGTATTTTATTCCTTCACCAGCGATGTTCACTGGTATCATTGTATATTGGAGTGCTCTCTGTCTAATTCTATGGAATCGGTACTGCACACTGTTAGCGGATATGGGTAGCGTAGGGTATCTCCCACCTGTTGGGATTATTTACAGAAATTCCCGCCCATCCCCGCTTGGGAATCGCGACGCGATAGTCCACCCGTGGCGTTGCCTCAAACACCCCCAAATGCTTCACATTTGAACAGCCCCAACAGTAGCGCCCCCTCTTTCTCCTCACCAAAGCCACGAATCTCGAGAGGGAAGAATACTCCTTTCCCTACCACAAAATGTAATACTCGGAACCAGGCGCTACAATCCACCCCCCAACATCCCCGCAATTAGTCATCCCCGCCACTCATTCCACCCAAGCATTGTTCACCACAAACTCTACCCCTGATTTCCTACCGGTAGTCGATCCTTCGACTATATTCTACCTCTCTGACCATTCTGGAATCTACTTGCTATGTGTTCGTAGAGCCCACAACGGGATTGAACTCGGGGGATATGAATTGTAAAGCCACCGAAGGATGTCATTATTGCTACGCTAAGTCCACCAGTGCTTTACCCACCGCAAAACACAAAAAATATGACGGTGTTCATAGAACTGGCCAAGCCAGCTATCGTACCAGCGTTGTACGAGCACCATATAATAAGAGGCAAGATCGTAGTACCGTATCATACAAGCACTGCACTTGAATATACCGAATACAATTAACCGAGAAATTTCTTCCCACCCATCATCCCTCTGGAATTTATTTCCACTTAAGGAGGGATACTTTCCAGATCCCGCTATTCCCCTAACCAGATCTCTCGGGCGCCAGCACCCGATACCGTAGACTAAGGGATACTCCCGTAACTCCCCACCGATGGATGCTCTGTTCTGTAATCTTGAAACGCGTCCAGCTAAGAACATCCCTACGCTACCAGAGCGTGGGAACTACCTTCGCCAGTACCGTAACTCGAGTACCGTACGTACCCAAACCCGACCTGGCCAAATACCCTACGCAGCCAGACAGACCGCAGAACTAAGCACTGTATCATACTCCCCACCGATGGCCGCATACCCAGAGCACAAGACCCATCCCTAGGCCGATACCCACCCGCAAATGCCGGGGTCGCGCTTTCCCCATGCTGTCGCTGCCGGCCGGCTAGCTCAGTACGGCAACGCACTACTATGCCGCAACGCATGATGTTATTTCCACCGGGGTGAAATGGGAAGAAGCGGCGCGGTTGTTTGTACGAGTACTCATACTACACCCATGGGCTACGGTGGGGTACCGTATGGTATGGGTGCTCAGGGGCTGTAAGATTCCGTCTATCTACTGTAGTATTACTATCGGGCAGGCGGAGTCTAGACCTCGAGAGCACTGGAGGAAGGCGGATTAGAGCTGAATCCGTACACCACTCGAAGCGGAAGTCAGGGCAAGAAGAACCGCAGATCCGAGTCATCCGTGGCGTTGAGGATAGCAGTTAATAGCTCCCGCTTCTATCCGCCCTTTACAGCAAGCGACTGTAGCGAAGTAACAGCTGCCCCCGCGGTTGTGAGCCTTGAAAAGCCGCGTAATAGCATACAACACCATCACGAGAGGGCTAATTCGACGTCGGGCTGTATCGTTCCCTAGATTGGAGTATGATATTTCGAATTCAGTTGTCGGTTGTTCCTCTGGATTTGGGTTGGGGATTCATGCGCTCGTTTTGGAGGGAGGGGGTTTTTTTTGTCCCCTCCTTGAGAGCTTGTTTGAGATGGGTCGTGGTTATTTCTGGTTACCGTGGTATTAGTTGGGTCAGTCGGTGGGGGGTCGGTCTGCTTTCAGGCCTTGTTCTACAGTACTTGTACAGGTAACCAATAAAAATACAGTTTAGCATCTTTTGAAATAACTTATTCCTTAATACTCAAAACAGGTTAACTCCGGAGAGAAATTGAATTACATACGATAGGTAAGTAGAGCATACGATCATATATCCATCTACTGGCCGTGAGCAAAGGAAGACAATTACTAGTAGATGAGGCGTAGCCAAAACAGATATATTGCGAAACAAAGTGTCGCGACTAGCGCAATATTTCGCAACATATCTATTTTCGCTTGTCCTAAAGCTTCGGTCCCCATGCTGACTTCGCCTTTGGTTAGGACAAGCTGAGGGATACCTTCTATGTAACTACAGACTAGCATTTTCCCCTACTTCGGAGTTAACTCGCTTAGAGCATTAGGGAATAAGTAGTCTTCAAAAATACCACATTATATTTTTATTGGTGCATGCGAAATAATGTATTATAACTGGTTCATGTAAACTTGGTGCACACAAAAATGGTTGATCCACCGTCATTTTGCCTTACTAAACTATTTTTCGCGTACTAGTATATATAGAGGTAAAGGATCCAAAAGGAGCACATAATTCTGGCTAACGGAACTCTGCTAGAACTTGGAAACGGTATCATAGACGACGCAAATGAAGGAATAGAATCAAGAAAGAGTAGAAGTATTATGATACAGCACACCAAAAATAGTGATTTATGATACCACCTCTGGTCAAAGGTTACCGTACTTGGTTTTGAGATTTCAGTGATTAATATTAAGATTTTTTGGCACCCCCGAGGCCCACCATATCCATACTTGACCTCCGGTTGCCTTGGTGCCCTCAAATATGCTTTGATATCATTGGCTAACACAGTCAGGTAGCTGGATCCGATTCCCGGTGTTTACTCGTTACCGAGAAATAAACCTATTAACTTGAAACCCTCCAATCTTGAGGTTGTCAAATCTCCTATTGAGGTGAAGGATAGTGTTGCCTGTGCTACTTGCACAAGCACGACCAGTAGTAATAGCACTTTACCCGCTCTCCGGGGCACTGTAATGTACTCGGACTTGTACTTGGCTTTGCCGGTGGTAGTATCATAGATCAGATCTTATCTACGAGCGTTGTGCTGCTCGGTCCTCCGCCGAGCCCTGACCGGCCCACCCCGCCCGATCGCAATCGATTAATCATCCTCCTCCCATCCCAACAACATATCCCCGAACCACACAACCCCTCATCTTACAAAAAACTCTAACCCTACCGCTCGATCCCTACGACATTCTGCGGGCGATGATCCTCGACTCAATCCCGCTCACAAGGACCAGCACCCCCCTTCACAGCGCTAATCTCCTCGCCCAAGAAGGGTTGAAAAGCAGCAATCCCTCCTAAATACCCAGAACGGTACCCGAGCACTGAAACTCCTCATAATTACTATACGAATAATGCGAATAGGGAAAAACAAACAGTTCGTTTCCAACTTCTGGTGGACACGTGTGGATGTACCCCGCTGAGTAAGTTACGATAGGCTGTTGAGAATATTAACGGATGGAAGGTAGGGATGCATGCCTGTTGGAGGTTTCGTCTACGTATGCATAGTTTGTAGGGGGGCGAGTGAATACGCCTTTGGTAGGTCGGGGGTGGTAATGGAAGTATTCCAAGTGGGTGCTCGTCCCAGTCCGGAAGTATCCGAAAATATGGGTCGTGGGCTTGTATGGCGCTAGGCTACCGAAGGGGTGGTTTTTTTGCCATATATTTTGCGAATCCCTGTTTCGGATGCTTCTTATCTGCCACGAGCACTCGTAAAATGCTAGGGTAGAGAGGGAGGTAAGAGTGAGTACGGTATAGTTTGGCAATTATGTCCGAAAATACGCTAGTGGAAAGTAGCGGGGTTGCAGTACTAGTACTGTACTTCCCTTGGTGAGTTTTCGGGATTGGAGAGGGGCAGTGGTTTGGGAAGATATTTCCATAGATCAGTAGCAGGGTGCTTCGGAAAATCATATCCTGGCATAGAATGCAGAACGCTAACACCCGAGCTCCCAAGTATGTTACTCGTATTGTACAGTACCGTCACTAACCTTCCCTAAAGAAAACTTCAGCAGCACCCATCTCATCGGTATTCTAGCAGCACAGTAAAGTAGACCTCCCAAGCACGCGCATACCTCCACACACATTTCCAGAACACACTTCACTCCCTAACCACAATCTTACTCCACAACATGCTGGTATCGAAATCCCCAATTGACCACGGCGAGACTCCTGACTGATCAAATAGCCATTTCTGACCGCTGTATCAAGTGACTAGGGAAAACAAAAGGTGGGGTCCGATTACGGCAGGTACGAAGTCGGTTGGGCATAGGCTCCTTCTTCAATGGGCAATATCCACCCCTCCCCATGTGGTCATTAGGGTCCACTGAAAGTCTTGGTAAGAGCAATTCTCTGCTGAAGTCATTACCCCACCTGCTTCAATAAGATGCCTCTTTGCACCCGTAATACGTGGACCGCCGCGTAAACATCGGGTAAAGTCCCCAGGTTCAGGTATAATACCGAATAGTAAATAGCATGAGAACAGAGCAGGACCTTATCTTGCAAGAGCCGGGGATTGCGTTGTTATACCAAAACATCACCCACGCCAGGATAGGAAAAAAATATCAAAACCACAGGCCGTTAAAGCAAGGTGGTTGTTTGCTCCCCGGTACCCTTCGCCATCTGTATCCTAGCCACCGAGCGTTGACATTCCATCGGTTCGATACAACCACCAATCAACCCTCGACGATGCTCGGCGTCATGAGATTCGGGGGGGGGGCACACGGATAGATAGACCCTGAATTTTATTTCTGCACTTGTTCAATTTTACCCTTCGTGTTACGGTCATTTGCTAGGGTCGGGCAGCGCGGGCGGCTATTCGCTAGTGCTTTACGGGTGGCTGCCTGCCCGGGCTGCGGCGGGTGTGGGGTTAGCGATGAATGTTGGATTATTGCAGCTGATGGGTTCCGGGTATGAATCTGCTCTACCGAGCAATTGATGGAAACTACTTGAGTAAGGGGATTCAGGCGGGATCAGGGAACCTTCGTTTTTGCATGGGCTGCGGCCGAGGTTTTTTTTACGCTATGATATTACTGGATGCCGCGCTGCTGGTGAGGTTTAATGAAGCCTATGATACTGTAGCCTAAGTGGCCAACACTGCAGAAATGATTTCAAGGAATGCAAGGAAATTATTACCAGTATAAGCAGTGATCACGCAGTTGTTTAAAAGTCAGGATGTATGGGGATCATATCTTCAGAGGTATGCCCGTCATATTGTCATATGGTTACCTGGGGTACCTTTAAGGGGTAAAATTGTTACAGTATTGCGGTATCGACGAATTAGGCCGCCATAGAGGGCTACCCAGTGTCGCAAAGCTCGTGCCTCAGGTTCTTGCGAAGGGCGGATATGTGTGAACTGCTGTGTGCACAACTTCATGGTAAAACAGCGGGTCCCCGTTTGTTTCCTGAGGACTAACAAACTAACAATTTGCTTACGTAGGAAAAGCAATACGTCCCAGAGTGGATAGAGTGAAGTCACAAGCCAGCAGTTGCAAACCCTCAAACCAGAGCCTTCTGTAACACCAAAACAAAAAAACATTTCGCCGTTCACCTCCAACCAACCAGCTGGGCCTCAAAACAAAACAAAAAGGGAATCATAAGAGTTCAGCATCTGGGATTCCAGAACGGTCACCCACTGTAGTACTAACCAGACGATGCAATGCTTGTTTCCCGCAGAGCGGACGGGATGCGAAATTTTCATTGCTCTATGGCCGAACACATCTGACAATCTTGCTCCTCAATCTTCTGGTGCTAGATCACCATATGTCACTCAAATCTGGAGGGTGGGGGGAACCACCCTTAACTAAAAAAAACAGGCCGCATCTGGCGCGCGAGAGGGCAGTCCTCTCCCACCGGTATTGGCGTCGGGATTTTAATAACTGACGAGGTGTGCTCGTGCGTATCGGCTCGACAGCTCATTTTGGTACTTGTACTCTCCCCTCCCCGCTTTGCCTAAGAGCCGAATAGAGTGAAGTGTTGGTTTGTTGTCTGCCAGAAAGGTTTTCCAGCCTTGCTCTCGAAGGCACTAATAGTGGCAATATGCCTAAAGTATGCACCTGCGCGCTGGGATCAGAGTGGAAGCTGTTGGATTTGTAGTCTCACTGCCTGAAAGAAATTCTTCAGGGGAACCTCAGCTGTATGCTTAGAACAGAGAAATTGCCGGCTCTTGGTAAAAACGTGGGATATAATCCCTACCTTCGGCGCTTGAAAACACTCCGGAAAATTGAGGTCCAGTGGTGGCTATCTTTCGGCCGGTCGTTCATTAGGGTAAAGCTGAAGTGTATTGAGTCTAGTGGTGGCGCCCATCACAACCCGGCAGACCACGGCACAGTCTCCCTCCCACGTTCTGAGCCATCAGTATCGACGCCAATGGTTAGCGCTTCAGCACTAGTACCAGTGCTCTTTTCTCTCGGGTGAGCGGCATATACGTACACAACCCCCCAAAGGGAAAATTATTCATGCGGTTTTGATGTAATAAAACCAGGGTGGGTAAGTAATATCATAATACGAGTATTGAGAAAATCCTGGATCACTGGTTGGCTTTGCGGTATCAAACGACTGGCTGGGAACCTCTCTGAAATCTAATAATTGAGATAAACTCTCCTTGAAAGTTGCCCAATCTCGCCTTTTCTTCCTTTCTCTTTCTCTTTCTTTCGAAATCTACCCATGCGCAGTGTTGGTTCTCACAAACTTCTTACGTGGGGTTCAGGACGTCGGAGAATCATTCATCATCACTTGTGATTGCGGAAATACGATAATCCTCCTCTGAAATCACCATTCATTTCCCCCACCTTCAAACACAAGCTCTCCCAATATCCTTGCAAACCTCCGAGCGATCCCCCAATGTCCTGCCCTCCTCAGCATATCTGTTAAAGCGCACAAATTCGCCTTCCCGATCACCCCGCGGCCACTTCCTACAGCACCAAGTATTTTATCCGTATCCACACCCAACACTTCCATCTCGTCCCATTCCCTGTCCACATTTCTCCCATCATCGACCTGCGGTGCGAATTTTGTCCAACAGTACCAGACTACCCCTGTGTGAAACAATGCACGGGGCACATGAATGGCTGGCTCGGCATCCAATGGCGTGTTCGCCAACTGTTTTTGCAAGAGGGCTCCGTGAATCACGGCACGTTTTGCCGATGGGGTTGATGCCCATTTCACCGCGTATGCCACCTCTTCTTGAGCCGATGAAGGGGGGTTATTAACGTCACGCCCAATGGCCAGCTCTAGCTTGTTGATATCGACGAGCAAGTAAAGGAAGACCGCATGCCATAAAGCCGTGAGTGAGAATGTATAAGGTTGAGGCCCTGAGGGAAAGAGCTTCAGTGCATTTTGGTAATAGCGGTGCCACTGCATCAACGCTGCGCTCAACGAGGAGAAAGTCTCCTGCGAGCGAAGATTCCCGAGCGATTGAGCATCACAGGCTGCTGCGTTGATGCTCAACAGCGATATGTACAGTGTGTACATACATGTATAGTCGGCTGTTACGACAGGTGGCACAGATACTGTCATCGGACACGGGCTTGCAACAGGCCACGATGGAAATATCCTATCAGAAAAATCTTTGAAGGTCTTTATGGGGGCGGAAGTAGCAGCATTAGGATCCTGCGCGAGATAACGAGCTGCCCATATGCTAGCCGTGGGGGCTTCGAAAAGCTCGGTCGAACAAGCGAGCGGGAGTATGTTGGCATGGTGGCGGAGAGCCGGCTCGTGATGGAACATGCTTGCCAACTCAACATCGTGAATATATAATCCGAGCACCGTCCTATAAAACGTGAGCGATTTGCACGGGGACTTTCGGGAAGGTACTACCTCTTCGCCTCCTCTACCTTCACCCACTGGTGCCAAACCTTCTCTAGGGCCTCACCAGATAGCCCAGAGGGGGAGGGTGTCGTCTTGTTTCGTTGGAACATCCCCGCCCTCCGTGCCCACTATATTCGGTAAGTCTAAAAGCTATTAGGTCAACGATCGCTAGGAGGAAAAAAACATACCGAGATAACTGTTCCGTGGAAAGCACTGATAATCGCTAGATGGCTTGGGGACTGCGCGTGTTAGAATAACCAAATCAGATGAATCGTGGAAAACCTACTCCCGAGAGCAAACCGTATGTCTGCCCGATAAGTGAAGATTGTATCAAGGCCAACTCTTCCCCAGCCCCTCGCACGAGCCTTTTTTCCCACTATATAAGAAGGTCAGCTCCGAAACATATCTACCGAGTCAGGAGCGGAACGCACCGATGCAAGAATAACCTTATTGACCCTTTCAAAGATCCTCTCGCCCTGCTTCCGTGCGCTTGCGGACCCAATAAATAAACTCCCAAGAGTACATATTGTAAGCAGCAAAAAAGAATTCTCGGGTGTCGGCTTGAAAGTGGCACGGTGCAAAATTGGCAGAAGAGTACTACACTTTGTAAAATACATTTGCACGCACAGGTTCTGTCACAAATTAACTCCTGTTCACTGAAGATTTGGCGAGAATCATACCAGAAAGTCTACAGAGGGCAGTGGCTCTTCCGCCCACTTCGGCTTCATCTGGTTCGACAGTCTCCGCCGATATTGCTCGTCAAAAACACCTGAATTTTCACCTCCAACGTCCATCATTTCACGATCGGGAAACATCAACGAGGAGCTTCCGGGCCTCGACGGTTCGTCATTCTCTTCCGATGGATCCATAGACGTAAACCACAATTTCGCTATGTTTGTCCTTGGGGGCTTATATTCGACGGCAATTTGACTCTGGTTTTCCTGCAGTGAAGCCGTTATAGATGGTGGGGGTAAAACAGATGATGAGACAGTATCATCATCCACGTAGATATTAGTATTGACATCCGAAAACCCAGGAATAATGGAGGCGTTTAATGCTCCGAAATCAAAGCCCTGTCCGATCAGCCAGGGAGGTTCGGCAAACAGAGCTTGTGCCCATTGATCCCCCGAACTAAAAGCGGTGTTTACGGTAGAAACAAGATTAATCTGCATCCCGTCCGCATCCGTGACGAAAGGTGTGGAATCGGGGTGGTGGGGGCTAGCATCATCTAGCGATGGGTCAACGAAGGACGGAGATGTATGAAGTCCTGATAGAGTCCCTTGCGGAATGTTTTGTGGAGAGATTTCTAGAATCGGATCTACGGATTGCATGGACATGGTATCGTGGCGCCTGGCGGGATCTGACAGTAGCCCACTTGGAGAATCAAAGTTCCCGGTCCCGCCGCCGCCATGATCGCCAGCCCCACCACTGTGGCTATCGTAGCCACCAGCATTCCCGTGAAAGTTTGGAGAAATGGATGGTGAGTAGAAGTTTGTACCAGATGTTGGAACCGGAGAAGGTTCTTCTCCTTTGGCCACATCGGGGTCTCCCGTGGTTAAATTAACGGAGGAGTGAACTCCACTTCCTCCCCCTCCGTTGTGCGATTTCGAGTGTCGAAGCAAAGTATCACTAAATGGTCAATCAGCGAATGCCAAGTCCGGCAACGAGGGGATAAACGATGCAGCACAGGGAAGAAGGAACAAAATTGGGAGACAAACTTTCTTGTGTACTTTTTTCCACAGGTCTGACACTGGAAAGGGCGATCCTTTGTGTGTGATCGTTCATGACGCTCGAGATGTTCTGTTTTGGAGAAGAGTTTGCCGCAGTAATTGCATTTCCTCTCTTTCGCGACGCGGGGACCGGTTCGCCTCATTCTTCCTCACCCTCACAAATAGTTGACTTACTGACCCCTTCCTTAGCTATCTCTTCCCCTTTTCTTTTGTGGCGGGGAAGAATATCAACAATATTCTGCAGCGTCTTTTTCTTTTCGAGTTTCGGTTGATTAATTTTTTTGTCGGTCGAGAAAGTGGCGGGACTTAGCCTGGGTCTAATACCGTAGAAGCTAGCGAGGTGTGTAGAAGGTACTTAGTACTCGAGTAGACGTAGAGAAAGGCTTCCCCACATCTCGACCTCTCTACATTCCTTTTACAATGCCTTTTTTCTTTTCTGTTTTGCCGGTAAAGGAAGGGCTCTGGAGCAAGGCTCAAAAGGTGGATGGTGTCAGGATATTCAGCGAACAAAGAGAATGGATCAAAAGGAAGTGGGTGTCCTTCCTAACCCTGGGCTTACACTTATGCCAGTCCCCTCACAGGACCCCCTCAGTTCTCCCACCTGTTGGTTCGATAGAGGGCAGAAACTTAGGCGGCTATACTCTGTACTCTACCGGACCAGATCCAGTAACATCCCGTATAAGATGACCTTCCAAGTGAATTCAGCGTGCAGGAATGATTAACCCAGAGTATAATTATTTAAGCGATATCACTTAGAGTTAGTACAGCCGGGGAAGGATTATTTGGTGAGGGGTTGACTTGTGCAAAACGACCAAGTAATCAGGTTGACCTTCTTCCTTTATTTTTTTTAAACCACAGAAAACGAGTGAGGAAAGCACATCCGGTAGATATCCTCTAATGGTGGATGATGGTTACCAGTGTTGCCCTTTCGCAAGGAATTCCTTGAAAGAGCATCTCGGGATGTGAGCAGACAGTAACGCCTCTATAAGCACTGTACCTGTGACAAAGGCGGGCGATGGTGTAACAACGATGCAATTGATGGACCCGAGAAAGGGAAATATGCCATGTATTTATGCTTCTCATGAGAGTGGTGTTAGAGATGATTAGGAATATCGAATTTGTCAGGAGCTATTGATATCCTATACGGCTTCGCATTCCAATGGAATAGGAATCTCAACAACTAGGATCGTCTCGCTGCCTGTGGTTGAGATTTCGCTGCGCAGGTGCACTTCTACCCACGGATTAGGAAGCAAATTCATAGAGAATCACTCGTCTTGGGATTACGTCTGAGTTTCACCCCAACCTCGATGCACTAGGAGGTGGAAGCAAAGAGGGTAATACTTGTAGAAGGTAGGTATGGTGCCGGTATTGCACTTGTATGCTGTGCCACACGCTATTGACGATTTTTTGTTCCGATGCTGCGCGGAATGGCTATGAATGATGACCCCTGCCGTGAGACACGGACTGAGGTAGCACAATAGTAAGAATACAGGCTATGGTTCGCCCAATTGTTAATTTGACTACCACGGTACCGGTACTGTACTCGAGTAAATGCTATGGGCACGCCGAACACTCCAGGGGCCGCTGTGACAACTTATACCGCTACAAACCAAAACAGACTACGGTATTCCCTCCCAAATTCCTCCACCGCTAATCAGACACATCGTTCATCCCTCAGAACCTTCCCAATCGCCCCCACAGCCTCCGTCAATTCATCCCGCCCCTTACATGCGGCGAAGGCAAACCTATCCGGCCGCACAATAAGGTTCCCCTTACCCGCATACTCTCCTGCAGTCAAGGACAGTTGTAATATGGCGGCTGGCCGTGGGAGGGACTTTCTCACCGCCGTTACACACCTTCGCTTCCTCCCCCGAAACAATTCTCACAATCCCCTCATTCCCCTCCAGGTCACTTAGAAAAGCGCAGCTGTAGCTGTGTCGGAGAAGAAGGGGTTATGAATAATAAAAGCTGCCTCCTCAGCGAGCACTAATCCAGAGGAAACTTCATCAAGCCCTGCAAGGCCCTTGATAGTGTCTTCCATGTCGCTGGTAGAATCAAGTAACGTTGCTACTTGAAACAATACTTTCTTGCCCATCCGAAATATCGCCTGATCGGTAAATTTATCGCCTCTTCCGGCACCCTCTGCTGATGGCCGACCTGTGGAATACAGCCACCGCCGCCCAACGGCGCCAGGAATGGTGCCCGTATTCCCTCAGCCCAACTGCACTATTATTTGACCGTCCCCTCAGCTCGGGGTCCCGTTCTAGCTGATAGGCGCATGCCAACCACAGCCTTATCAACGAGAAATGGTTTTTCCGGATAAAGGCTTCGATCTTGCTCAGCTTGTTGCAGGGATTTCCGTTTGAATGGTTGCTACGAGTGACTTTTCGAGTTGCTGTTCCTGCCCCGAGCACCAGCCTTCGGAAAGAGTTTCATTGATGAGAGTTGAAGCCAAGCGGAAAACGAGGTTAAAACGCCAGGCGAGGGAAGAAGATGCATCACAGAAGTCGGAAGTGATGCTTTGGCCGCTAGCTATGGGGTTGTTATCATAGCGATTACGGAGGGGGCCGGTTGAGGAAATAGATGGTGGGAAAACTGGAGCGGAATCTCCGGACCGTATACGGTAACTCTTCCCATTAACCACTTCTTATACCCTGTGGCAGCAAAGATAAACGGCATTGATCGAAGGACTTTGATGCAACCCTGGGGAAAGCAAACATCATAACTAAGTCTGGGAGCGTGTTAACTACGTTCGTTAAAAACAGAAATGTACCTACCGGTATCTTTTGACAACGTGTTTATGGTGTGTGGCCCTACGACCTTCCACGCGTTTTTACATTCTCCCATTCTCACTCCATCTTCTCCCCCCTTAACGACGAATTCGAAGCGTCAGAACCGGTCCTTGCTGAGCTCGACTCGTCCACAAACTGAGGGCCTCTCAGGACCGCAGATGAACATGAAATTTGTGGAGGAAAAAACGCCGTAAACCCCTTATAGAGTGAATCCCAACTTCTACAGTGGAAAGTCTGGATGTGTTTCTGGTGTAGGAAGGAAGATGTGCCAGTTCAGTGCAACTTACAACATTGCGGCTGAGGGTAGCATTAGACTATAAAATTGAACGGTATCCTGTAATACTGTATACATCACCATCATTGTTCCAACATTATTATGTTTGCGGGATTCATGAGAGGGAGTGGCCTGTTTAAAGATAAAAGTTGAGCAAGCCCAATCGGTCAGTGTTACCTAGAGTTACAGCCTATCCTAGAGTAGTCGTAGAGGTCTAAAGTAACAGGACACTAGTGTGATAAGTATGATACCATTACTGACAGAGAAAGAGAAATGCTCATATATGGCAATGGAATAGAATAGTATTCTTTGGAACTATTTAAAGACGGTTGTATGGGGGTTGTCTTTTCTAATAAGTTTTTAACCATGCTTTCAGGCTAACTTTGATATCAGATTCCTTGAGTGTCCTTTGAAAACAGCACTCCACACTAGTATTCTGCAGCATAGTCCTACTTGATATCAACTTTCTACTAGTAACAGTTAAAGAAACTGAATATCAACTTGATATTAAAATTAGCAAAGCCATAAGCTGTTATAGAAGTGGTTCTTTTTTGTGAGGTTCTATATATGTGCTGACTTTAACTCTAAGTTGGATGCCAAATTAAACCAGGATCTTACTCTGTATATTAGTGTTTTACTAAATCATATTATTACTGCAACCGTACAAATCTATAGAAACTTAAATCAATTCAATTGTGACCTAGGTTACAAAGTAGTAAAGTGGGTACCATTCACTAATTCTAGAAGATATGGTACTGCTTGCTGGTTGCATCCTGAGATTTGTGCTGCATCTGGCCAGACTCCTGACACCGGCACCCACGCCCCATTCCATCCTGACACCTGTCGCCACATCCCTCGAGCAGAAATGAGGTAAAACAAACGAGTAAATTAATGAATAAACAAAATTTTAATGGGGTAATACGGTGTGGTATCCATAAAAGAAAACCCAGGACTAGTGCCATCCGACCGCCGTCGCCCCGTCCGGTCCGTCCGGTGACGAGACTTTCTCGTCGTTCGGGCGGATAGCCTAGTAGGAATGCTTCCTGGCGGGAGCCGGATAAATTCGATCAATCCTCCTCCGTCGTCCCGGCCCCGTCTAGGACGGACGGGGCGACTAGAGGCGCTAGTTTCCAGTACCTGGTTATCGTAAATATAAAGATTCGGTGGGAATGGAAGCTCTGGTTAGGAAGTCTCGGCGCTATGGCCGCAATACTTTTGACATCTTCCTTGATTCTGGATACTGGTAGTTGACAGTCGATAAAAACTCGTCCCCGAAAATTACACTAGAATTAAATGACAACCTAACTTAATGCTATAGACACTGAGATTAGAAGGAATCCCTCACTGGTATTAACCCAAGGGTATCTAGCTAACTCATGGCATATCGATATACATATCATAGTCTATTAAAATAAAAATTTAATTTCAAAAAGATGGTAAAAGAAAAACTCCTATGACGCCACCAATAATCAAAGAGTGCCATAGACGTCAAGATTCATCAGGCAGCTTTGACCCCCTTCTTTCCTCGAAGACTCCCGAGCTTCAACCGTTCCCTCACAAATCGAATCACAAGTCTTAATGCATCCTGCGCAACCCTATCACCCTTGCTTCTCATCCATAAAAATACTAACCCCCAAAACGCTGCCTCAATAACCAAATGCCGCCCAACAACATAGATTGCCCACAGAACCCAATTCCGTAACCTTCTGCGTCTCTTCTGGGCACGCGCCGTCTCTAGCTGCTCTCTGAGCGCGGCCACCTCAGTTGCCATTTTTGCCAGTGCCTGTTCTACACGCCGCCGCCATTTGCGATTACTTCGGCGGTCGGTGTCCATGCCAGTGTCCTCGTCGTCAAACTCTTCTTCGCCAAAGGGGTTGGGGGAAACAAGGCCAAGATGATGCTGTGAATCACCACCGAAATCGGGATATGAGCCAGAAGGCATCGGAATAAGCACTGATGAGTGCTGAGCAAATGGGGAGGTAGATGAGGAAGGTGTTGAGAGAGAAGAAACATTCGATTTTATCTGCTCCCAAACAAATTCGAGCTCCGATACGAGCTCTCTTGCTTCGCTAGAATAAGTTTAAATCAGTATAAAGTTAGAAGCCGAGAGCGGCCTGGGACTTACGGAGTATTTGAGGCATATTTATGCATCGTCTGACGCATTCCATTAGCACTTGCCCCCAATTTCTATGACCTAACTACCCTTCTTAGGCCCTACACCAAAAAAAAACAAGCTACGGACCGCAAACCTCTATCAGTGTCGTGATGTACTGTCTCTTGGCTTCAGTCTTGGAAAGTCCCGCCTGGCTATTCCACGCATCCCTGCAGCCTCCGTTAGCATAAACAACTTCACCCTCACTTTTGCGAAAAGGGAGCTTAGGCTACCATTTATCCCTTTCGGCCTTCAATTCATTTCCGCACCCCGATGGCCGTTCCATAACCCCGTTCACATTCCCCTCTGCCAGAAATCAGCGCCTGAGCTTAGAGCTCGAGCTATAAAGCAACTCACCCATGCTCTGTTTGTAGAGCCCATATAGCTTCAACCGATCCTCAGGTGGCGGGCGCGCGGATCCGGTCTTGGGTATCTTCCGAACAGTCTGTAATGCATGGGCGAATACTCTGTCTGCTTTCCGTGGTTCAACGTCAACGAATTGGTGGACGCGCAAATAGGGGAAAGCCAAGGGGACCTACCGACGGAGTCCGACATGATCTGAGGAGGGCGCAGGGGGCGATATGCTCGGAGCTGTGGTTCCGGGCTATGATTCGATTGGCAGAATAGTGAGGGTGTAGGGACAGGGAGAAGAAAGTTTAGTATCGATCACTCCCCCGAGATATGCGTGGGGGAAACGCCAGGTGTGTGCCTCGGTTGGGTCTGGCCTGGAGAATACCACTTACTAAGCAACTACCGCTACCAGTACCCGAGGATAGTCACGAGAAATCACTCGAAAAGTGGTTTGTTTCGTGCGTGGCGATCGGAATTTGGTTTATCTTTGAGATAGAGTGACCTGACTATCGAAATGTGACCTATTTGAATTCGCATTATCTGGCTTACATGACTATAACATACCCAGCCCGCGCCCCCCCAGATTTCATCGCTAAGTTACGCTTAACCGCTCATCGACAGACATTTACATTCCGATCCAAGCCCCTAGCATAATACATAACAATGAATAACTCCATCCCCGCATGAAAACAATACAAATCCGAGTTAAATCCCCGTCAACGTCCTAATCCTACCCTAATTCCTCGAGTCACTAGCTGAGGGCTTCCTGTGCCGCCACTCACTGTCGTTCTCGGCCCCCAGGTTGGCACTGGTGGCCCTCGAATCTCTCAATCCACTTGACCTTTTTGGTGAATTGGCCTGTAACGGGGCGTACGTCTTCTTCTTGTTACTTCTAGGGCTGCTCTTGGGGCTCCCGATCTGGGAGTAGCGAGGCATATCGTGCGAGTTTCTTGGCGAGTCGTTGAGCGAGATGGCGGAATACCTGGGCGCTTCTGACATCATCGAGGCGCGTGGCGAAGCAGTGGATGCAGCCTGTGGGTATGAGAATCTCATCGACTCACTGGGGGAAGGGATATCCGTCGGCCTAGGGTGGCGGGTTGCAGCGAAAGGAACTGATTTTTGGGTTGCAATGGTGGAAGCCGAGATTCTCTTTGCAGGTTTGCGTGTGAGGTTTCCCTTGGGGTCTAGGAAAGGATTCATATCTGGGGGCAGATTCGCAAGGCGCCGGAAAGTAAGGATGAGGTAGACTGAAAACATCACGGAAAAAACGGTTAGTCCACCGCTAACACAGGCATCGAGGAAGACGGCCAAGATTATCTTCTCGTCACTGCCATCCTTGGTGAAGATTGTGACCCAGTCCATTCCTCTGCCTAGATTATGCTGCCTCCAACTTAACACTGCGATGAATGAATAGAACGATATTATTGCGAGGTCGACTGTCGAAGCGAATAGGTAGTAGCCTACACTTGAAGAGGGAGTGAGCACCCGGTATGATCCTGAGAGGTGATATATTGAATAGATAGTGTGGAATATTGCTACGGCCGGCTGCGATGGGTTAACCGAACTTTTCTCCAAACAGACGGGATCCCAAGCTTACTGGTATACGGCATATCCACCCGGTAATCTCGTCGATCTTCCTCACAAATAACATGCAAACCAGCAACGCCATAGCTCCAAATAGCTGAAATATCCTCAAAACGATTGACGAGGCCCTCACTACCTTTATCGCTTTCCTGGGAACTTTCGCGTAACTACTCTGCTGCATCCTATCGATTGGCTGGTGCTGAAAATCGAGCTGGATATACGGCGCTGTCATTTTCGGTCGTGGAGGTAATGGCCGCGCAGCAGCCTCAGATATCCGCTTCGGGTTGAAAGAGCGCAAACTCTCCGTCTCCGGATCGCTCGTAGCGAAAGGTAAGTACGGGCGCTGAAGTTGTGGGGAACGCATGGTATAGAGCACGGTACCGTATTTCTCTGGAGAGGGGATGAGAGAAATCTGGTTGGCAGGACTGTATGCGAGTTACTTTATTTAACGAGAGCAGTCGAATGATTATGATGGACTCTTTGTTATGGTGACATATAAGCCGGTTGCTACGGCGACGACGGCAGATGAATTATTATGCCGTCGTGCCTGAGGGCGCGGTTCCAGTAATAGGAACAACCGAGTTGCACTTTGAGCTACTGTTGTCGAAATGGGATTATCCGAGGCTCTCTGGATGCGGGCACAGAAATAATTTACACTGTGCTCGAGTACTGGCGAGTACCGCAGGTATTAGAATGGGGGTAGGAGCAAAGTATTGGGACAAGCTGCAAGACACCCCCAAAAATGGAACAACGATCCGCGGTAACCGACTTGCAATTCGAAGCTAACTTTATTCTCGTGAAATCCACTTCGTTACTCGAGTGCCCAAGTGCTGTATGTCCGGCTCTCACAATCCGTATCTAGGCCTTATAGTACGGTATAACCTCCGATGATGATGGCAGCCCCACACCGCGGCTGTACGTGGTATGCGGGAGAAGTTACGTTTGGGGTTTTATTTCATCTCCACCGCGAGTTCAGCAGTACTGCACAGTACCATTGCTCGTGCAGTACCGTCCATCGGGAGCAGGGCAAAACTGGACGGATGGTGAACAAGGCAGAGGAGTGCTTCATGGGCATAAATAGATTTGTCAAGGTTAGGGTTACAAAAGATTACTGGTAATTGATCCTGTTGGTCACCCACCCAGTTACGCCATGCCCCCCCAGTGAGGACTGTATATCTACAAGTACACCTGAGCTCGGACAAGAGCTGATCTGGACACCGCTAACAAAAAGCCCACTTCTGTCCCTGGGATGGCGGGGATGGGCAGAACCCCTTCTAGCAAAACAATAAACACTGACATTTGAAGATGGTCGGAAGCGAAGAAAACAGATTTTAATAAAACAGGTAGGATTATTATGTTTGGTAGATTCTTCGGTAATTTACTCTTCTTTCCCTGCTTCTGAGCAGTGGGGATTCCTGTTACTAAAACTTTAAAGAACTGTTGAAAATCACCGCACTATTTGGCCGCAGCGGTACATGTATGCGCACTGGTGGGGTGCGCAAGCCTTGCAAATTTCTCTCTTGTTTGCTTCCCTTTCTTCTTTTCCTCTCTTAGCCGCGACCTTTCCTTCTTTTCCTTCTCACACACTCATCCCCCCTCCATCCTTTTCAAGTCATCAAGTCATTCTTCTTTCACACAACACACACAATCAAATAATACTGTAGTCTCTACCACTGCTTAGCACAACCTTAGCACATTTGCTTGTGCCATTTCACCCCACTGCGTAAAACCCTCTTTACCGATCATTACCTCCACATCCGTTGTTTTCAACAAGAACCCCCCCTTCTCGCTCACCGGGTTCGGTTACCGAGGGCCTTCTTTGCAATATCACATGCAGGTTCGAATCTTGCTTGATCTGCGTCCTGGATATCCTCGAGCAAGCCGGGCTTGTGGCCAATGTAGTTCGTGAGATTGGAGCCGCTGGCCCGACTCAAGCCTTCAAGCTACGCTCTCCTCGGTTACCTGTCCCCCTTCGGACACGGTTTTATTGTTGCTCCACAATACAAGCGTTCGCGGCAATCCTGGTCCGTTGGTTTTGCAACCATCTTTATTGTTAGTCATGACTGGCATCCTATTTATTCCACGGGAATAAGGGCCCCGAGCCATATTGACCAAATCTCTACTCGGGCGGACGCTGGCAAGCAAATGCGTGGAAGAATCAACGCTATTTTTAATAGTGTGAAAATAGATACATTTTACGGAATCAGCGCCCTTGGACGGGGTTTTGTATCTACTTTTACACGACGCAGCGGGAAAGTAGGGATATCGAGCCCTAAGGAATTGCTGAAAATCCCCTTCGGGTTACGGATACTGCTCCTATAGTGCGTTGGAATATCAACCTTTTGATCCTGAAGGAGAAATGTCTGCAGGAGTTATAGCTCATATCAATAAAATATGCCCGGAGCTATGACCAGGTTACCAGTAGTTGGTCACATTGTTCTAAATTTGATAAAGCCCAAGCCCGAGTCTTACCGGTGCTTTTAGAAAGTTCCTTGAACGAGAATGGTGCCTAATTTGTGAGGCACTGAGGGATGGGTTAGGGGGGGTCGGTAGGGTGGGTTCGGTGGGGTGGACCTGGGAAGGAGGGGCAGTGGTGTTTTTGTTAGAGGACATGGACAGTTCACAGTAGAATTTTATTGCTATACATGGAGCAGGGGGGGGAAGTAGTTTACTGTGGAAGAAGTCCGTTCGTTTTGCTACTACTATACCGTAGAGTATAGTCCTAGAGATTGGACCTCCGGTACCGGCTCTGATTGAAATAATGCACCTCCGAACGAATCATTATAGCATTATGGGACATCACTGGCCCCATCCCCCACGGTCCACTACACATCAGCTGTGATCCACGATCCGACGTCGAAGGGCCCCTTGTCAGGCATTTCTTTGAGATTTCTGGCCCCTGCTGGGATTGCCAGGTGTGGGATGGGGTGGGGGGCGATCTTAAGAGTAAGCTATGAGACTCATGCCAGCCCCCTATTCGGAGTTCGTGATTCGGGAATTTATGTATTAAGGAATTCCTAAGCTACCAATCTAGCTCCCAAGTTTTTGCATCATCCACAACCCACAAGACTGCTGTGGACACCGTATTCGAAAACAATAAATGTTAAAACGCTGAAAGATAAAAGAAGAAAGACAAGGTAGATATAGCAAGTAGTGCGAGTGCAACGTAAAGCCGAGAATCATGACTGTATATGTGTAATCGAAAGGGAATCGGGGGAAGATGTCTAACCAGCCAACATATTCACCACAACGACATTTCTCTCTTCTCTTGCCCAGAACTTCCTACTCCTATCTTTAACCTTCTCCTTTCTACCACCCTCAATTTCCACTTTTTCCACAACCCTCTCGCCCTCAACCTCCTTTACCCGCTTCGTCTCCCACCATACCTGACCCCCAGCCATCCCGGCAACAATACAAGCCAATGCGACGAACAGGCCAGTACTCCAACTTGGTCGATTGTATCTATTCATTCCCCACATAAAGCCGCTCAGCACACATTGGAAGAATGTGTTCCAAGCATAGAGCCAAACAACGTAATCCATCTTCCAACTTTTGGTCATAGGTGCGACCTGACCGGTAGCGGTATGGGCAACATCCACACCACTAGGGCCCCGAAACCAGCCACCGTGGATGACCTCCAATTTGTGCAATGCCCGCTTATCAGAAAAAAGGCGCCAGCGGAGAAGAAAATACAGATCTCTGAACCGCCAAGGCACGAGGCCGAAACCCGTTACGCAGAAGAGCGCATTGAGGATTTGTGAATCAATTTCGATCCATATGCGCCGGGGAGAATTGATATCGTTGCAATCGGGTACGCACATTGCCGGTGCCGCGTTACAGAGGAGCAAGAATAGCATTCCACCCCAGGCAACAATGTTAAGGAAGTAAATTGTGAGAAAGAAACCCTGTGATGGGAATTAGAAACTGGGAACAATAGCTTTTTGGAGCGTGATTATGGAATCAAACCAGTGGTTTAGTAAAAAACTTCCAGAAGGCCCTCAACCCGTTCAACGTAGTTTGCCACCAACCGTGATTGGAATCTTCCTGCTCGCCACCATCCTGCGCTAGCATCTCCGCACTCCGACCATCTTCCTTTGTTTCGGCACCGTCTGCCACGCTCCTCACTGGGGGAATTTCCCGACTCCCTCTCCCGGCTTCCTCCTCGTCAATCGCAGCAGCTCTCAATCCTGCTTCGGTCCATGGACTCGCCGCACCGGAGAGAGTACTTCCTCTCCGACCCCGGCTACTTCCACTACCGACGGAATTTCGTCGCAAGTCTTTCAAGGAAGGAGCACGGGCAAGAGCTTCACCGGCTGCAGCTAATACACCGTAATGGGGATTCGCGTCCAATATCGATTGCGTGATGGAAGCTGTCCGTGTTCGTCTTATTGGCTGTTCTTCCGGAAGTGGACCGGTAGCGGCAACTGTTGCTGGCGATGATGCCTCGAATGGAAGCGCCATTATGGTATTGAGGCTCGCGCCGTTCCTGAACTAAAGAGAGGGCGGGTGGCGTTATTGCGGTGAGATGGAGGTGAGAAGGGCGAGGTGGGGAATTTGGGGGGATTTGAGAATGGCTCGCTATGAGCGTGGGCTTCGCCTGGATTACGGTATGGTATTGTCTCGGGCGATGGGTCCCGTGGCGTGGGGAGCCAGATTGCGGGACTGTTCCGGAGGGGCGTATGCACGTTGTTGAAGGTTGTTGCCGGGGAAATTTGAGTGGGGGATGTGAAGCGAGGGTTGGATTTCACGTCTGAAAAGTCTTGTATGTGGCAGCGTGCAAATTGTGAGATTCCAGAGATCTTGTCTTAAATACTCGAGTACAGTACTTGGCGGCCAGGGGCGATCCCACTCATTGGAGCATCAAACCGGACCACCAGTATAGTGGAATCCGGTACCGTATATTTCTACCCGCGTGGGGAAGGGGAGCGAAGATAAAGCACAAAACCTGACCAAGCATCAACCAAGAAACATTTCACACAACTTACTCGTAATGGTACCTCCCCAGCACCGACCCCTCAACATGTTTTTTTTTATGAATGGTCGATAAAGGGTTGATTTTCGGGCGCAGGTGCTCTCAGAGAGTACTGTATAGGGTTTGCGTGGAAGGCTATTAAAAATTTTATCAAACCTTTATGACGTCTATTGTTCATTCAGGGTACTGTATGAAGTACGATAGGGCAAATCTGAGGCATGGAGCGGGCTTAGGAATTATAGAGTGATTAATTTGTTGGGATATGATAATGCGGTAAGTAAACCTCTGGATTATGTTTAGCTATTGAGGCTACAAGATCATACCATAATACTTGGGATTACACTTTTCCTCCATTTCCTGTGCCCTTTGAACAATTTTTGCCAAGATAAGCAGACCTTATCTGACATTACTCCTATTGTAGATAATATAAGCACTGATTTGTACATGGCTAACAAAAGGTATAATTGTTCCTAGGGGCTGAGAAATCAATGTAGGTTTTCAGACACTAGGTACTCTAGGATCATAAAAATTTCACTACAAAAAATGTTGATATGAAGGGGTGTTTGGTATGACCAAAAAATGTGTTATATTATTTCAGTCTCTACATATTTCTTTTATAATCTATTTTTCTGGTAAGCAGGTGCTCGAGTAGAGTTTAAACAATGGTGAGGGGTAAAAAAATAAAATAACAAATTTCTCTTAGTGTCTTGCTAGTCTTCATTTCACTTATAATTATAACTACTCGAGTATGGTTAACAGATTAGTGATGGATTTAACCTAACCTTGTTATATCATAGTACCTGTTTGGAAAGTGCCTTTAAACTTAAGGGTAATAATAGAAAGCGATTTTCTCAATGAACCTGTCCTTACACTCTTTATTTCTTAGTATCATGCTCAGCTTACAGGCGTCCAAATGGAGTTCTTTTTTGTCATGGCAGTAGGTAGGATAGCTGCTATGTTGATATGGCTTGTTTTTACGTCCTCTTAGAGGGATTCGAGTTTCGGCAAAAATAAAGTTTTCAAAATGAATGGTTTTTTTTACATCGTAGCATTCCAAACATACCTTATGAGTATTTATTTCCAGTCTTTGCTCTGGGCTTTTGTCTACTACCGCTATGGGAAGCCAGTTTCCCACCATTCCTCCACTATCCGTCTAGACACGTTCATTCATCCCCAGTCTTGTCTGCATCGCTTCTCCTTCTAATTCCCTATTTTACCTTTCACCCTTTTCCAACCATACCGCGGATCCATCAGCCCCTAAGGGACATCTCCCTAACACTCTTCTGGTCCATGCCTATGGTCGTCGGCTTCCCCAACCAATTTTCACTCGATAAAGTTTCCAACTTCCGATTCGGCATGTTTCTCGTTACCTTAGTCTTTTAGAGTTGAGATGTCTAGGCTCTCCTGATAATACTAAACGCACCATGGTTTGCGCTCTTCCTCTCCCGTTACTTCTTAAAGCTCCCTCTTGCAAACCCTGCTTAATGGTATTAATTGAGATGTATAGCGTCAATTTCTGCTATAACGCCTGGGTGGTGCAGCTCCTGTAGAACCTAGCCCCTTGCACTACTATTCCCGCCGCATGCTAAGGGAACGTGGGCGGTCTAGATGGGGAGGTTGCCTATTGCGCATCATTGGGAGCCTCGCGGGTGGGGGATCTCAAATTGTTGGTCGGGGATGGCCAACAATTAGTGCGTGGCAGAAGACTTTCTAGGAAACCTCAGAGGCAAGTATCGTGCCTCTCTCAACTTAGATAAGCTATTGGTGGGACGTCTTAGGCGCTATGGTTAACGTTGTGATAAAAATTCCATGGAGTCCACAAGTTGCGTTTTTAACTTTATTTCACCAAGGATTTTGTATATGGACCCTAAGTATTGACTCCTATAGATACATTAAATTTTGTATAATATACTATAAATTATATTTAATTATTCCTCTTAGCTGATGCCGCCCAATAAACCGGACTTAATAGGAAGGGTTTCCACTCGTACACTCGCATCTGCAAAGTTCTCATAACACCTCCAGTACCCCCATAAACTGCGGTCCATGGCAGCAAGACACGACTCTTTTCCGAGAAATTCTTAGCCTAGTAATAGTAGACTCCGTAGAGGATATTCAGATCGTTTCCCCCCAATAAACAGCCTCTGCAATCCCAAGTTGGAGACTGCTAAGACTTCGCGATGCATCAGACATTACGAGAGTTTTGTGGGCGCAGGTGCACGCGAAACCACTAGCTACTTGGACACCCAACCACTGGGACAGATGTTGACTGGTTCATTTTCTATGGGGAGTCGCTAGCTGATCTCTTTAGCTCCAGCGTTTTATCAGGTTTGCCACAAGAATATCTCCCGTTCAAGTTGCCCGAGCGAGGGGGGTTTCCGAGTGGCTTGCAGTCCCCCCCACTGTAAAAACTATTATTATAGTGCACATTAATGTTCGTTTAATTTTGTGACTCGAGCACCGTACTGTACAGTACTGTACTAATGCTCGGGTACAGTACCTACTTCTACTTGTATCCCCCCACCCGTCAAGGCATTCAAGCTTATTCAAAATGCTAAACACTAGCGCATCCGAGTAATGGTGAGTACTCGAGTAAATCTATGCGGACTCTCGGATTTCTATCAGCGCAATGCTAGGTTGTACGGATTTTGCGGTATCCCAAGCACGACACTACATTAAGATACTAAAGTTTTTCCTACCGGTATCAGGATTCCTCAAATAGGCAAGTGTCCAATGTTTTAAATTTGCCTAAATGTCGCAACGGCCGAGGGATATTTTACGGATTTAGGATCCATTTTGGTCTCCGATTTCTTATTACTACCGCTGGGGTTGACAAAAGCCGGGCACCTCCTCCCTCAGGAGCAATGGCATTCATAATATTATTATGGCATTGTGGACTGAACCACTTTAGGAAGTTCGAGTGATAATTAGTGAGTATTTTTTTGAGGACAACAAAAAGTCGGAACCAGTTCCGAAAGGATAAGGGGCAATTACTCGAGCAGCGCACTGCGAGGGCGTGTGTTGCAGTGCCCTTACACCCGAGTGCAAATAAGTCGGGCCGCCCTTTACGAGAACTCATGAAATCTACCCATCTACCCACGATGGCATTAGTTTAATAGGTTTACAGATCCGCGAATCCCTGCAACGAGATCCCATAGATGTAGCGAGCCGATCTTATACCATGCTAGTAAAATGCCAGCCCTCCTCCGGGGCTGTTATCTCTGTGCCTGCAGATTACAGGGCCGGGGGGGTAGTGGATTTCAAGGGTTCCTGGGGTTCCCCCGGCCGCGCCTCAGCATCCGACCATCCATTTCTCCCTGAGGGGGCGCCCGCGCAATCGCAGCATGAGAGAATATCACAAATCTCCCTATCAGCCTTGCCTACCACGCCATTAGTTAGCCCGCCCGCCACTCGCTTCATTTCCCGTGGCTTTTGGTCCCTTGTGCTCCCAGTGGCTAATGCGGGTTTTTAGAAAAAAGAAATATCTCTTCCTATATTTGGTACATCCTTTTGCTTTTTAGCTCAGGGATGCAACGAAAGCTTAATCCATCCTCAATCTTGAGAAAGCTTGCCATATAATCTTGCAGGTGTTCGGTCCGGTGGATGCCTTTCCCCCGATTACCCACCGCGCTCTCTAGAAACTCAAGGGAAGGCTAAAAGTGCTTCCACACACTACGAATGCCTTCCTAATGAAATGTATGATGAAGGTTCGTATATTGGAGCTACGAGTGATCAGGTGTGATAAGTTCTGAACATGGTACCGATAGAGTACCCCCCTCCTCCGATGTTTCGGTACATGTGATTCCCCATTATCTGTTCAACATGATTTTGAATCGCCTTCGGCGGAAATAATTGCCAATTTCGGGCAAATCGGTGGGTGCAGTAACAGTCATGTGTTCTCCGATTGTCTACGTGCTGCCGAATTTTGCACCTTTGTCAGGTCTCGATGCCTGCCCTGATATCGAACACAGTAGGATATCACTGTGAATGGTGCCCCACTCTAGATTAGATGACCGGTCAGCGGAATGGGTTCTCCGGGTTTTCCTATCATACCACACTCTATCCGCAAATACCGAACATAAGAAGGGTGTTGGGCGGTCCCCCTTGCCTGCAATCGGCCAGCATCCACTACCACTGAAGCTCCCTAATTTATAAGATTCAATGGGTCGGTCAAGACACGCATTCGGAATCGACTAGAGAACTGAATAACCCAAATCTTGTTCGGACACGTAGGTCTCGCTGGCAAGGGAGTTTTTTTTTTTGCATTTGATGGTTGAGATGGCATGCTAGCGGAGGATGGTAGACCGTTGTCGTTAGCCCGGGCTTAAGCACATATCCGTGGATGCACGCATGGGCAAAGATAGCCTATGATTATGGATGTCGCGAAAGATTTGGGGAATAAGGCGTCATAGGGTTGGCCGTTGGTTGGTTGATCTATCCGCAGCGTCGGGACACCGGGACAGTCTGCTTCAACCCTTTAATGTAATCCTCCTTACCTACTTACATACCTACCTACATACCTTCCCCCCTACCTACCATATCCTTCACCTCACCCTCACCTACCGGTACTTCACAACCAGCCATCCACCAGGAACCGGGAGGCTAATAGCCGCTATCCTCGCTTTGCACATCGGGCACTGCACTACGCTTCGTCAATTAGAATTCCACCACGCGGTGAGCACCACTGATCTCTTGGACAAGTTGTCCATGGACACGACCTGCGCATTTAAATCCCTTCGATAATGACCCGCTTGACACCATCCGTTGAAGAAATGATGCGATCGGATGTGAGGCTCTGTGCTCGTGTTGTTGATTATATTCCCGGCTCTCGCCCTCACGGCCTGGTATCAAACTCGAAGACAAACGATTACTGAACGTTCAATTCCCATTCCTGGCTTGTATAACTCTTTTATCAGACAGCCGCCATACAATTTGGCTACCTCCTGGGAGTTCGCTTTTGCCCGCCCTCCCCTTTTTTTTCGCAGTTACTCCGACTCTCTACCGGGCTTCTTCCGCCCGATTACCCTACCCCATCACAACCGCCGCCATGGCCCCAGCCCAGATTGACCATGTCGTCATCCTAGTCCCCTATGCAGACCTGCACAATCCCCCATCCTGGATAACCAACAACTTCGCCCTAACCCCGGGCGGGCGGCACTCGGACGGCAAGACGGAAAACAGGCTAATAATTTTCGAGGACGGTACATACCTGGAGCTGGTGGCCTTCATAAACGACAACCCCTCCCTCCGGCGCGGGCACCCCTGGGGTCACAAAAAGTACGGTTTCATCGACTTCGCCCTGACGACGAATCCAAAAGACACCTTCGACTACGCCGGCCTGCGCGGCCGCATCGGCCAGAAGTCCGGCGGGCTGGGCATCGATTACGACCAGCCGGCGGAGGGCGGACACAAGCGGGCGGAGGACGGGAAAGACGTTCGCTGGAAGGCAACATTCCCCAAGGGCGAGGCACGGATCGGCGCCCCCTGTGGTGCCAGTCGTCGCGGCGAGATCCCGTTCTGGTGCCACGATATCACGCCCCGCGACCTGCGCGTTGATGCGACGAAGGAGCGCACCACGCATCCCAGTGGCGTGAAGGGCATCGCGCAGTTCACCATCCTCGTGCCGGATGGGCAGGAAGCGGCGTACTTGGACCTCTACTCCAGCATTGTGGACTCCTCGCCCGTGCAGGTTTTCGGCACGGCGCGCTTGCCGGTTGACACACCGGTCAGCGTGCCCGGGCTTGTCAAGCCGTGGGTTTTCGTCGAGTCGCCGACCTTGGACATTGAGCGTCAGAGGCTGAGGGATCGGGGGCCGGGGATTGTGGAGATTGCGTTGAGGTTGGGAATTGATGGGCAGGTTGGGGTTGGTAGGAACTCGATCGATGAGAAGGGGATGTGGATCCATTTCTTGAAGTGACAGTTGATATTGTTTCTATACTGTTCTCTATCTCTTTCTCCCTTTTTCTTGTTATGTCTCGGGCTTGTTTTGCGGGTTCAAAAATGCCTCATTTTGCCGTGTTAGAGCGTTATTCCAGATAATTGCAATACCATCTTATCCCAAATTCGTGAATCCCCCCTTGTCCCAGTTAGGGCCAAACTTCATGGCATTCCGACCTCGAAAGCCAATAGTATAAATGGACATTCGCAGTGAGTGACCCTTGATGATCGCGGCGGCGGCTATCAGTGGCAGACTCCCATCCGTGCACGCTCCCACTACTCTAACCGAGCCCCGCCTCCCCGTGCGCCCCCAGAGAACCCTAGCTTAGCTATTGGAGGAACTAACGAAAGAGTGGCGCACACTGCTAACTGTACCTGCATCTTCCGCACAAATATTACGGTAGTCGGGCATCGTAATGACAGGGCGGTCATGGAGAATCCTCGGAATCCAGTCTCTGAATGCAATGCTGTACTGGGTAGTCTCTCGCACAGATACGAGTACCGTGCTACCGCACCTTAAGTCCCGTCCATCGCCACATTTACCTGGTGGCGGCACCCACAAGGTTGATACATCACTTCCCGACTCGCCATCCGTCCAATCAAACATGAGCACCCACACTCGATCACAAATGACCTACAAGGCTCCACAACCCCACCAAGGTCCATCAATTAGGTAGCTCACAACTGTCCGGTTAACATCGAACGAGGCGTGATTCGCAAGTCCCCAAGTGCGATTTCTCGATTTCCATCAAATTCGTCTGGCTATATCATACCGGTATTCGTACTCGTACACAAGGTATATATTGTATGCATGATATAGACTACCCAACTATCCAGATACCGGTATCGCAACGCCCCAACCCATTGTAAAATACACAAAATATGGGAACAAAAGAAATGCGTAATATTCAATCTTTATATCCTGTGGCAATATCCGCCCGCACTCCCTCGCCGCTAGCCCTCCATTCCTTCCTTTCCAACTCCTCGACTCTCGCCCTCAAGTCCAGATTCTCTCTCGTCAAACCTTCTACAATCTTTTTCAACTCCCCAATCTCCCGTCTATCCCTCCCCTCCTTCCTCTCCCGTTTCTCCTCTCTCCGCTTCGCCTTTTCTATATCTTTGCGATAACGATCCTCGCGTTTCTCAACCTCTTTTAAATGTTTTTCTAGCAGTTTCTTTTCCTTCTCTCCATCTTTCGATCGCTTCCGCTCCTCCTTTTCCATTTGCTTTGCCAACTTCGCCGATAGCTTTGACTTCTCGCGAAGCAGACGATTTAGAGCCTTTTCTTCGTGGGTGGTATGGGGGTGTTGGCTGGCGGTTGTTGACGGGGTGGTGTGAATTGATGATGCTGAAGAGGAAGGCGGGGATATGTTACCTGTATACGAACCTGTTGAGATGGCGGTGGTGAAGGTGTTCAATGATGCTGTGTCGAACTTATCGTCCGAGGCGTCGTTGCCGGAGGTGGAACCCGACAACTGCGTCGGGGTTCCGGGGGGAGCAGGCGAGGAGGCTACTGTTGTACTTGGTGTGTATATTACTGAGGGCACGACGGTAGCTACACCAGCGGAAAGAGTGTTGATGGCTGAAGAGATTAGGCCTCCGCCCGTTGCTCGCTCTTCTCCCCAAGGATCCGGATCTGTTGGACCGATACCCTGTTTAGACTCTTCATGCTTTTGCTGCCCAGGTATTGTTCCTTCCCTCAGTTCATCGGATTCACCTAGACTAGCTCCAGCATCGGCTTCCCCCGCCTCTTCCTCCTCTGGATAGTCATTTGCTAGATCTTCATGTTTTCCGGCCCAATCTAGAAATTTCTCGGCATCTCTGACAATAGATGCGGGGGTGCCACGCTCCACCACCCACTTGGGAACACTTCCGCCGGCATCAGAACGACTAATCATAATCCATTCCACGGGGTTCTCTTCAGGATCTTCCGCCGGCATATTCGCGCTATCTATACTCCCTCTGGGTGTGTATTCCTCACGATCTCCCGGTTTAGCACCATCAGCGAAAGCGATCGTCCGCCCCCGTTCTCTTCCTTTGCGGTCAACTCGGTCCTTATCCTCCGACAAGTCCGGTACACTGCAAACCCGCTTTATCACGGGCAGGGCGCACTCATCACGACGATTAATGCGTGGGTTCTGTTCTGCGGGAATCTCTCGGATGAATTCGACCGATTCGTATTGTCCACGCACGTATCCCTGGCGTTCGTCACACTCTGGATGGTCGATCAGAGGACGCGATACCATCGTGAATTGTCGGGGCTTGGTTGGGGGGCTTTCGGAGGGTTGGGCGGGCTGCGATAGATCTTCTGGGCTTGCCGAGGACATTAGACAGGCGGCTACGAAATCTCTAGGGGCTGAAGGTCCGGGGAATTGTGCCGACAAGTAGTTCACTAGGGATCACTATTAACACGATTCCGGAAAAGGGAGAAGAAAAGCACCTTCAATCCGACCGAGTTTGCACCGTTTCCTCTCAACTTGCCTCTCACGTCCGATGCCTCTCACGTTCCCTCTCTCTTCTCCAACACCCTTACCATCGCCCTGCTGAAACTCTCTCTCGAGGCCGGCCCTGAATCTCTTGAATCCTATCCCGGCATGCACACTCCTCCGAGCAAACCAAGTCCCCTTCCCATCCCTAGACTGTAATTTGAACACTTGGATTCCCAAGGGGTTCTCCTTCAGAGACAACTTGATGGGCTTCCATTCCCTCTGCAACTCCTCCACTCCCCCGAGTCCAGTCGGAGCCCCTTCTCCATCCGGTGGCAAGGAAGAGACGAGAACTCTAGCATCGCGAAGAGAGTTGACCAAATAGCCTTCCAAGTCATCCTCATGTGGCAACGAGTCAACACTAGTTGGCGAGAGTGACTTGAGAGCCTCGACCAGAGCGGCCATGAAGACAGGCCAAAATGAATCAGGCCGGAAGTGAGGGGTGTGATTCAGAAAAGCAACTCTGTATAGCGGGCGGCCCAGAGGTTAATTAAACAAAGCGAAGACGAATAAAGCACCGCTATAAAGCAGCGGTAGGGAGGAAAGGGGAAAGGGGGACGATGGGGTAGAAGGGGATTTCGGGTTTTGGTGGGGTATCTCTCGAGGGGAAGGCTTCCTTGAAATGTTTGTTGGATCTCACCGAGCAAGGCCCACTACCGGTATCAGTGACGTTTGAGACAAGCCGTTGCCGCGTGGAGGCCGCAGTCTAAGCCACTCGTACTCGCTAGAAAAAAAGTCTGCCTGCGAGGTATCCCCTCAGTGGCAACAGGGCAATTGCTCGAGCACGGTAGACCACCCAAGTACTCGTGCAGTACAGTACTCGTACTCTCCTCTGGCAGCCTTGCCGATGGGAGAATTATTATACATTGATAACTACAATACCTACTCGTACGGTGTCGCTCATAGTGAAATATCCCTAGAAACAAGTTCTCCTGTAGTGAAGTAAGCGCGACCCTTATAGGCAAGGTTCGGAGGAAGGGTTGTTTGTGCATAGGCAAAGGTCGGGGACGGACTTTGTTTTTGGCGAGTACCGTACTTGTAGATAGCTCGAGACTCGCTTTTTCCCCGCAAGTTGGATCCTTCGAAGCGCAGATGTTCCCTGGCGGACACCGTGCCGGTACCGGCGCATGTAAATTTACCTCACATCGTCTATACGAGTAATATATTCTCAACTAGGGAGTTGACCTTTCTTTCTGACTATTTGCGCAGCGCGATATCGGCACTGTGACATCCTATTTACTCGAGTACTGTACACTCTTGTTTACGAAGTCCTCGCTGAAGGTAAGGTACTGTACTCGTACTATAGCAAGGTCTTGACAACAACCAATGTACCGTACGAAAAAGAAACCGATCCCCTCCCCGATCTTACACCAAAAACGTCCATTCACTTCACAGAATCTTAGCTCTATCACTTGTAGAAGAACATTCAAAAACTTCCCAGAGCCTTTTGAGTCATCCATATCTCATCACTCATACGAGCTCCATTAGCCAATGCCCATGGAGCAATACGAGAAGCAATGATAGTGGTCAAGAGGTACATTGCAACCATATCTAATCCGCGCTCTAAGCTCTCAGCCATTATTCTGGAGTGGGAAAATTCTGATAAAGTCTACCCAGAAATTCTGGGTAACCATCTACATTATTGGATATTATTTTTGGATGAGTTGTGATTGCCTAAAATCAGCCATTTTTGGTGTAAAATGGGGGGGCATCAGTTTCCTTTGTCGCCAAGATGGTAAACTGCATGGTCTACCGCTACCGGTCACAGCACTGGAAGCCTCTCGAAATTCATGGTTGCCTCGGGCGGTCGTTCACGGCTGACAGGATAAATCCCTCATCGTATTAGTCAAACGAACTCCAACCTGGCAAGCTTCCTCGCGGTATACACTGCTGCCCATGTCAGCAAGCGGAGCTTTATGCATGCAAATGAAAAAGTAGCCTATGAGACTTGTGCTCGAGTATGCACGGAATATTCTGGAAGGATCAGTTGTTCGGCATATATCCTTCCAAGTTTATCAATACGAATACTCGAGCACAGTACTCTACACTGTTGGATCAGGAGAGAGGGCGGTCACCATTATATCATGCATTATCTCAGCTTCCGACATCAGAGCCATTCGGGCGCATTTGGGGATGGCAAAAAGGTTGGCCTACCGATAAATTTACCGGTTCCGGGCCAACCTCTCCTATTGCCTTGAGTTTCCACCTTTCCCCGTCGCACTCGGCCCGTACCCCCACCCAGCCCGCTGTATTTGGATATCTGTTGACGCAGGCATTCGTCCCGTGGTCGGCGCGAGGTGGGGGCGCCGGTATATTACCCTCGATGACAACGAGACCAGGAGTTCTGGGAAGCTAGGAGCTGGAGGGGCGAAAATCTCGGACAATCGCCGAGAATGATTACTACTCCCCTGGCACAGGGGGATGAAAAATAGAAAGAAGGAACCCCGGGTTCATCACGAGGTGGGCGAAAAGGAATTCACAACTAGAACGAGGCAGGTGACAAGCCGAGCCGACGGAAGCCGGGGAGACACAATATTGAGTTTTAGCACTGCATTGTTGACCATACCAGTATCACCCAAAGTAGCCTTCGAAATCTGAGAACCCTTTTTAGTGGGGGCGAATCTTCCCAACTTCGTTCGCACTCCAATAAAAAAGACATGATTAGAAAATCCAGGAGTAAACAGACCAAAACATGCGCAAACCAAATCCCATCTCTTATTCGCTATAGGCCTCTCTCCTTGCCTCCAGCATTATGGCATGGGGTAGAGAAGCACTGACATGAGGAATACTCTCTGGGGTTCCCTATGATGAAAGAAACGCAAAGCTACCACTTCTAACTGCTGTGAAAGTCTTTTGTTTGTGCAGTCGCCTATTTAGCTAATAGCAAAGGTATCCCGCCAACAGCTGCGTTGTCAAGATCGGGTCCACTACGAATATTTCCCTATTACGAATGCAAGAAACCCGTTCTCTGGGGGATTTTTCCATCCTATAGCTTATGTGAGTGATCATCAATAATAGTGAGCTCAGTATCGTAGTTTATCTAGAATTTCAATTGCTATTGTCTTCTGAGTTGTCCTATTTCTGGTACATCCGCCCACCCCTCCGTCCTCCTCGCTGTACTTGTCTCCTGTAGCAACACGCGACGTCTCGTATCGGAGGAATGTTAGCAGGCGGAATATACCGCTCTATACTAATTCAGGAATAGATCTTCGGATAGAAAACTCCCATGAGGGTAGACTGGATATCCGTGGACAGAATATACCCACCAATTTTCCAGACACTTCTTGCACCGAAACACCGAGGGGGGTCGACGAAGGGGCACCACGAGATGGGTAATTTCAACCAGAAGGAGAAGGACTACAACATCCGTCAATCATAGCCAAGGTTTCGGCAAGAATCAAGTACGGTAGTATACAGTGCGTCGGCGGGGCATTTGGCAAAGGAATACTCGTATCAACACCGCAAACGGCTTTGGCGAGCCCGAGTGACGGGCCATGACCGTTCCTCCTTCCTACCTGTCCCCAAATGCGTGCCATTCAACAGAGTTCATGCTCGGAAACTATCATGTATACTTCAGCAATGGTAGCACATGAAACCCGTTTCTTGTTGGGCGCGAAAGGGTATACTGGCAACTTGAATCTAGTATATCCGCCCTGATAAATTGATAATGTAGTCTGACCTAGATGCGATCTTGGGGGGAAGGAAACACTTAAACCAATGGGGCACCATAGCAGCCGCAAATGGGGGGTATTATTGATAGCGGTTGAAGTTAGTAGGAACGCCAGTCTTAAAGACCGGGGCTTCAGATCATCTATTAGTGAGTACGACCAAGCGCAATTTGGGGTAATTCCGATAGACCTGGCATGATGTTTCATAGTGAGGGGTAAAACCTGTCCTCGTTGTCAAGTAACCAAGCTACGAGATACCTTTAGCTTAGAGGATAAATGTGAGGTATAAAAAAAAAGACATAACCAAGCATCCACGCCAAGATAACGAAGGCATGTGCGCTATGATACTAGTATAAACTCTTCCCCCGAGGGAAATAATACTAGAGACCCAACTCCAAAACTAACTCACCCGCTCTCCTACTTTTGTGGCCACCCCGGTTACCACCGCCCGGCTAAGCAATTCTCCTCACAGCAGAATAGCCGTTAGCAACCTCGACCTCCCATTCACCTCAACAACCTCTAGCCCATCCGCAGCCTCCATATCCATCGCCCACCCCGCGGCCATCAGAATCTTCTGATCCACCAATCCTCTTCAACCCAATGATCTCCGCAATGGCAATAGAGAAGTCCCGCTTTCCAATTGACCCCTCCTGGAATACTGCTCTGCGGTGAAGCGCGCACAGCGAAGTGGTGTAGACGGACCAGTCATAATTCCTCATTCGGTAGTCAGCCACAACCAAGAATTGAGGAACATGCGCTACACGCTCACCCCATCCATCCCAGTATTGACTTCCGGCTCCCAACGTCCAATCTGAGCAGCTGCCTTCTCCGTGTGATCTGCCACTTCAAGTGCGTGACTCTCGCCGGCGCCGCGCTAGCTGATTTGTCATTTTTCATAAGTTGTTCAGAAACGGCGACTCTTGCTCCGCCAATTAAGGAGGTCGTAAGCGGGGATGGATCCGTCCCTATCAATTCAATGGATGTTCCAGAGCGTATCGATATGCTAGAACCTCGAGCGGGGATGGCTAATATCCAACACGGTAAAGAGGATTCGAAGTTTGTTTGTAAAAAAGATTTTCCGGTTAATACTGATATTCTTTCTTCTGGGACTTCCGGGACTCACCACTGGGAGCTTGATTCAACCACCTACCCAGAACACGAACGCAGACTCAATCCACCTGCATGGTAATTGCTATAATACTCGAGTATTTTATCTCTCGTCACTTAGGCAACCGTAACACAATTCACAAGAAAGCTCCTTTGTTATTTATTCATGCGGGAACACTCTACAAGCATTCTGCTGGAACACATAGCTTAAAAAGAAATAGATACCCCCCGGCACACTTTTTTTTAGCGCCTTCCATCATGCGTAGTGGGGAAAGGTGGTTAGGTACCCTGTCGTAGGATTGAAGTCCCTCCATTCTCGGCCGCGGCGCGCCAAACAAAGTAATGTGACCTCAATCCGGGAACCTGAGTAGTATAATCTGATTGAAAGAGAGATGTAACAATTTTCTTGACGCTAGACATGACGGGAAAGAGAAGTGATTATAATAAAACATGAAAATCCAAAAAATAGTGTCTCCCTTTCCTTATGCCGGCCCCCGCTCCACGACAGCCTTCTCTATCGCAAAAGAAAGAGAAGTACGGAGAATACTATATCCCCGGCAATCTCAGATGACAAGAGAAACACATAACCTTTCAACACTCTAGTTCGCCGCAGCTTTCCACCCATGATGCCACTGCCCTCGAGTGCCCTCTACAACCAACAGGAGTGAGCACCATTCCGGAACAGGACAACCTCGAGGATTTAGAATGGAACAGCGTGTAGACCAGATCTTAAAGAATGCAAGCAATCCCACTCCCTCGATAAAAGCAATCTCTTTATTCCAGCAGGCCCCTCTTCCTCCGCCTCCGCGAGTTCATATCCTGCCTCATCCTCAAATTCCCTCATAACTTCTTCAAATCTTCTCAAGAATGATTTTATATGATGGAGTAGTAGCACAAGCGTCCCTTCCTTATTGACCAACTGGCCGGGAAATACGCGATGCGTCAGAGAGCTATACACTCCTAGCATCAAGTTGTTTGGAAATTGCAACTCGCGGGCGAGTGGCTCAAGTTGGCGCAAAAGATCCGGGCCGTTAATTGTGGGTTTTTTGAGGATCTCGTTAAAGGCGTCTAGGAAATCAAATATATTGATGAATACGCTTTGAAGAATCTGAAATAATATGTATTAGTAAATCTTTTGATCTGCTTAACTGGGTCTCTTGCGGAACTTACCGTTTTTGCGTCCTCCCTTGTAACGGCTTCCTGTCCCTCACCGTATAATCCGACAAGCACTTGCCAGGGTGCTAACCCAGTAGCTCGGCAGAAATCATCGAGCAGTGCGTTGAAGACCTCCTCTACGACCTTGTAGAACCCATTGCGCAATTCCTCGAATTCAGCAGATTCTTTCCACCCCCGGCGCTCCTCTCTGCTCAGTTCCCTCCCGAATTCAAGACCCCGCTCCCGCAACCACTCCCCTCTTTTAGCACCAACCAGCCTCTTGAATTCAAGCTCAGGAGGGTCTCCCCGGTACCAATACCCATGACATTCCTGCTCCCTCAGCCAATTCGGTAGAATTTCTACCGCTGGCGTTTCGAGACCTTCAGAACCTGCGGACTCCGAAGTGCTGTACACCGACCGTTCCCCCTCATCTAATGCCACCGCGTTATTAAATCTTTTCGTGACCTTTAAAAGTCTTCTTTCCCCCCATCCCCTCAGCCCAACAAGACGTTGAAATTCCGATTGCGCAGGTGCATCCAAATCGTAAGTGAATAGCCGGTATTCGTAGCTTCTGAAAAACTTTACGACCTCGATGCCGGTTGAACTTCCCCTCCGACGCAGATCTTTTTGGAGGGCAAGGAAAAAATCGGGTTCGTTTTCTTCGACCCTCGAGGGGCCCCATTTCCGTGCCTCGCAGAGACGATCGAATTCTTCGAGCGCAGGCACATCCGGATCGTAGGTATAGCTTTGAAAGTTGAATTGTTCGAAAAAATGAGCAAGAGGCGAGAGATCCCGCTCCTGTTCGAGAGCAAGTAAGAATGCGGTTTTGTGGTATTGGATCTTCGAGGGGCCCCATCGCCGCGCGTCGCAGAGACGATCGAATTCTTCGAGCGCGGGTATATCCGGATCATAGGTGTACTTTTGGAAGTTGAATTGCTCGAAAAATCGAGCAAGAGGCGGCATATTCTCTCTTTCGAGAGCAAGGAGGAAATCGGCTTCGTGTTCTTCGACCCTCGAGGGGCCCCATTGCCGCGCCTCGCAGAGACGATCAAATTCTTCGCGGGCGGGCGCATGCGGGTCGTAGGTGTATCTTTGAAAGTTGAATTCTCTGAAAAACCGAGCAAGGGGCCCGTCCGGTGTCGACATTGCTATTAAAATGTAAGAATTAGCTCACTTTGGAACCCAAGACTTTGGGTAGGCCACTAACAAGTAAAGGATTTCCGCGGGTGCAATGCTGTGAGAAGGCTGGCAGAATATTTCTTGTGCAATACAGTAGTACAAAGTTGTGGAGTGCAATATACCACTCTTCTGCTCTTCTGCCGGTATATATTTATAAAGTGGTGGGTACTGTACTTGTCTTTACCTACAAGTTCAGTAGGGAGTACTAGTACCATACAGTACTGTACGTCATCAGCCACCACGGTAGGCCTAAATATTTCACCTAACCCTGGATTTATGACCAAACATGCTTCCGAGTACGGTATTGTGCAGTTATGTACTGCCACAAGGACAATCAGCTCGGTATTTAGCGACTCGGGGACTCGTGTGGCTGACCACTATTTCCAGATATAGAATTCAGAAGCGGCCAGTTGATATTTACTGTCATTGCTGTACGAGTACTTACGCTGTTCCTGGGTGAGATTAGACACTGATTCACTGCGACCAAATACGCAACGGGAACAAAGAGCGTGACACTAACAGGGAAACTACAAATCTCTCCAATCGCTTTACCTAGGCCCCCCAAGACTTCTGGGGGTCACTTCGTCCTTTTTCGTGGAGTGTTCAAAAACATAGGTGGTCGTGTTGTTCCTTTGTGGTTGAGATGTATCAACCCTAGTATCATACTCGTCATCCTTCGCACAATATTTACTCTCCTCGTATCGCAGAAGGTTGCCAGCCGCTGCGGATATGCGCCGCGCACCACAGGGCCCTTCTTGATCGGGAGGCAACTGAGCGGTGTTTGAGTTAATGCCGTCACAATCCAGAGCTGAGAGGGCTTCCTTTAGCCAGGTGGTGTAAAGGAAAATGTCGTGTCACGAAGGGTCCCAGACCACAATCGCAAATTAACTCTCAATTCCACTTACTGTGCTCCCGGCGGAACATAGTTGATAGAGGTCACGGTGCAAGTGAGATCCCTGTGAGTGAAACACAAGTGCGCAGGAGAAATGGTGATCTAGACAGTCAAAAGAAATTCTAGCTAAAGACATCCTAAGAAATATGCTAATATATATATCACTAAAACAACCGGAGTCCCCGGAAACTAGAATAGCCGACGAACAAAGCCGACGGAGATGGATATGCCGGGAGAGGTCAATCCGGAGAGGATCCCGTGGCACAAGGAGATGGCGGGTAGCTGCTGGGGGCTCGTCCCGGGAAACCCGACACGGAGAATTCTCGGCTACCCCTAGGGATAGGCTAGGCGAGCACTTCGCATGAAAGTGTTCGACTTCTTCGCAATGCTTGAGCATAACATAAAACGGTAGACGGTAGATCACGGGTGAAAAGGGCTAGTATTGGATGTGGCTTCAACTTAGTTGCTATTTATATCCAAAAAAATATTACAGGTTACTGGCATGAAGAACCTGAACATTTGAGTCCGAATTTAGTATGTGCGATCAGACCCGCACAGACAATCTGCCATACAAACTTTTGATCCCTGTGTTCAGGTTCTACATTCTAGGGACTTATACTATCCTCAATTCCTCACAAACCTAGTGGCACAAGTTCTGGGTCATAGTCTACCCGTGTTTTGTGATACCACGGACTCCTCCCTGATGTCTCGGAATTTACTATCTCCGGAAAGGTTTCTGTGATCAGCGAGCCTGAGACAAAAGCTGATGAGATGATCACGGTAAGGCTTTCCTAACGAAACAGCATTGCCTGAGTCTTTTGGACGTACAGTACCTGTAACCTGTCGAACTGAGTCCGCTGTAAGTAAGCTAATGCAGTGGTTTCCCCTGATAATCCGATAACTTACATCGCCCAGTTCCCTATCGCAGACTCCCCGAAACCCTGAGGGGGCTGACACCTTCAGACCAATGCAGTAGCACCCAACCCTTGGCTACGGGATCTGGCAGGAAGTTTCCTCCCCCATTTTCAGCCATATCAGTATCCAGTTTCGCTCTCTTCTTCCTTCCTCTTTCTTCCATTCCGGCTAACTAAGAATGCCTCGTTGTTTCCGGACTCAGGGAGTTACTGGTAGGCGGAAGAAAGAAAGAGATCTGATTAGATGGCTATCGGATTATCAGATCGCACCTTTTGATAAGCTGCATACCAGCGGTATCATACGTAATAATAATATGATGGTAGGAAACTTCTTCTTTCCTCCAACAGCAAGCGGGTGGCCACCCAGTCGGTAGTCATAATATTCATAAGGCCACTATAAAAATCAATTATTCTAGGGCATCTCATAACACAATCCGTAACCAATAACCACGCAATACACCGTATCGTAGTAGGAAAAAAAAGAAAGAAAATCAGAAAGAGAATCCCAACAGAAGCGCCGGCTCCAACGCGAATTCAAGGAAACAGTACTCATCCGTTAATATTGTCCCGATCCTTACTCCTCTTCCTGATCTCCGAGCTCATTTTGACTGGATTACCGCTTTCAAATATCTCAGTGATTTGCTCGAGGGTATGTCCTGCTGTCTCAACGAACCACATCCAGATGACAAAGACTTCGAAGCAATTCCATCCGATGAAAACAATGTAGTACCTCCACCCAATAGCTTCCATGGCAACCGGCGCGGCGAAAACATTCACGCACATGGCAATGTTCACGAACAAAAAGTTGAGCCCAGAACCTTTGGCGCGAGTCCTCGTCTCCAGAACCTCGGTGCTGTAGAGTGTTTGTAAAGGGGTATATGCCCAAGAGAATGCCATACCAAAGATATAGATGAATGCGATAACAGCATATGAAGCGCCTTTTGAAGTTGACGAGACGGCCGTTCCGGCAGTTATGATGGAGAAGCAGACTACAGTGAAGGCGGTAGCGCCCATGAGCATTGGCCTGCGTCCGAGTTTGTCAAGAAGCGTTGCTCCCCAGATGGCTGCGAACATGCAGAGTACCGGATAGATTCCGTTAAGTATGAGACGGGTGTCCGAAGACTCGATACCGGTTTGCTGAAACATTGTTGGCATGTAGTATGATACGACATTGTTTCCAGACCATTGGCCAAAGAAGGCGACGGCAACTGTATTCCATTATCAACCTGATGTAAGTCGGCAGGGCACAGGGTAATGCTTACTGACGAGGCCAAGTCTGTATCTGGCCGCTCGTGTGTTCACTAGATCGCGGTAGTCCCACCAGATCTTGTCTGAGCATTCCGTTCCAATTTGCTCACGCATCTCTCGGAACTCGGCCTCCACGACCGAGGCGTGGCGATCGCCTTCTCCGTGGTATTTAGCTAGAATCTCAATAGCCTCCTCGTCTCGGCCCTGAGCGATTAACCAACGGGGAGACTCCGGGATGAAGAAGACAAGAATGGCAACTATAGCAGGAATAGCTGCCTGAACAACAGTCGGAGTCCTCCATGCCCACGAGTTATTCATGTGGCGATTGCTACCGACACAACACCATCCCGCAACTATGAGAGGAAATCAGATTAGTTAAAGCTTGCGAATGAGCGCTGATGTAGGAGTATATACCGATAGACCCTAGGTACCAGCAGACATTGAACAAACCAGCCTGGGTACCGCGGTGCTTTGGGTGAGACAATTCAACAGCATATGTCGGGGCAGAACCAGAAGCGATCGCCGCGCCGAATCCGAGAATGAATCTTCCCCCTTGGAATTGTCCTACTAGCTAAGAAGTTAGTTACTTCTTGGCAATTGAAGACATTCCGAAAAAAGGTTACAATACTCACAGCCATTGGCAGTGGTCTGCACAGCAGTTCCAACAACGACAATTGCACAGCCCACAAACATACCCCAGCGTCGTCCGTATCCGTCCGCGAGCCACCCAATTGCGGGGAAGGCGGCAATTTGTCCCAACTAGCGTTTGTTCCGTTAGTTTGATGTGGGATGCGGAATGGAAGATGAGGGTTGATTATGCAAGATACTAACATTATAGATGATGAAAACTATCCCAGTACTGGAGCCCTTACCATTCAGACCAAATGACTTTTGATACTGTTCCATGTCGTTGACGGCACCCCTTCACGTTAATGGATTAATATAAATCGTGGGTAATTCAAAGCTAGACCTTATGAAGGCAGGTAGGTAGGAAAATCGTCTACTTACATAAGAGAACCATCATATCCGTTCATTGTCGAAACCAAGTAACTCACAAGGAGACAAAAGTATAGTTTCAATGAATTCCTGCTCAACAGTGAAGGCCTGCCCTCTTTCACTATGGCGTCGATATTGTGCGATGCAATCGCATTTCCCTTCACGTTATTAGAATTCGCCTCAATATACTCCATGTCGGAGAAAGTTGTTTTTTCGGAGCCCATGGCGGGTGGATGGCGACCTCTCGACGTTCCGAATAGTACTGCTGATCTAACGCCTGGAATGCTGTAGAAATTTGTCTTGATGGAGTAACTGAAAATCCGGTTGGGAGATGATAGCTAGGTTTTATTGTTCCCCCCTTCCAAGAATAGGTTTGCTACTTCGGTGATCCAAGCGTATGAACTTGTGATCTTAACTGTTTCACTACCTTCCCGCCATCATCCCATACTCGTATAGTAGTACAAGTGATAACAGCACTCCTTTTTTCCGCATCATGTACCGGCCCTAGAGGGTTTCCCATCTTCATCAAGAGCTGTGACATCCATATGTAGCCTAAACCAGATTAGGAAGCTCGAGTGATAACTAGTGAGTGCTTTTTCGTTGCAGCAAAGGATGGGGACCCTGTCTAAAGGAGAAGTGGCGATTACTCGAGCAAACACGCTGGGGGGGGGGCCTATGTTATCGTGCCCCCGAGTGTAGTGCTGGTACAACATCATACCGAGGGAGGGTTGCGTGGTTTAGGGTTGCTCCTCAAGTTCCCAGCAGCGTAGTTGGGAGGGCAACCCCACCCCCGCGATGAATGCTGTCTCTCTTTAACATTCATCAATGGTGCTCCGAACTTTGCCACCCATCCCCCCATCTCCATTTTAGGCCAAATAAGCACTTTAGTGCTTGCAGTTTTGAATCCAGGGTGTGCCAATATCCCCTGAAATTAGATCCCTCCCAGCGATCTCAATTCGGGGCACAGAACTACGGAATAAAGACCGGAAGTATATACAAACGTAACTACCGCCACAAGATGAGAGACTCTATTAGAACGTTCATCTCCCCTTAGACAACGAAATTTCTTAAAGGGTGAAAAGGCTTTTACTTCTCCCCGTCCCAAGAATGCTCCATTCTTCATTATTTCTGGAGCCCCCATGAAGCCGGGCTCTTTCGGGATGGTTAACGGTGAATATGATACTGCGGTCTGAATTGGTACCGTATGGTATAACACCGCGCGATTGCAGTACTGCGCAGCACGGTAAAACCCCGGCAACGGGGGGAACGTGCCCACCCGGGTTTTTCATACAAAATTCAGACATTCAATTACAGTAGGTATAATACCAGAAAGAACCGCAACAAATCTCGTCCTCCAAGCTGCAAACCCTGGTAAAGCAATATGAGACCCACAGGGAGTTTAACATTCTAAATTCTTCAACACTCATTGGCAACCCTAAATACTGATACAGAGTAACAGACATGGGGCTAGCCCACTTCATTGCTATGCAAAATCCCGCGCCAATTAGCCACCTTGGTGTGGACTTTGCCCTTCCCGTTCAGAGTTCAGACCTCCATATCCGTAGAACAAATCTTGTAGCCTGAAGTTTAGCTATATATGTGAACTTTTGGGTTAAACCCTCCCCTAAAAAATTCTTTTACTGAATTCTTCTCGTTCTTTGTTGTTGGATAGATGGATATTGAAAATTGGCGTTTTTGCATGGAAAACCTGGGCACTCTCCTTCCACTACCAAGCCCGTACAGTACACAGCGTGGAAGTCTCCTCAAAGTTCCCCTATAGGTGGATTGTGTGTCGGCCGCGTTGCTCTCGTGGACTTTGACTTGCTCCTGGTGAACTCGAGCACCGTAAGACGCGCTGCCAATAGAGGACCGTGTAACTCGACCGAGATAGATAAAGCTAAACCCAATTGGGGTAGAATGAAACGCCATCTGTTAGGTGGATTTACTCGTAGCCGGTTTGGCGCGTTGGTCGCCAGACGGGGAAACACGCTGCGAGGTGTTTAGTGAGGATACCCGAAGACTTTCCCTTTCCCCTCGGCGGGTATACCGATTTACCCGCCTAGACGACGCCTCGTCACCAAACGCCTCTCAGAAGATAACAAATAATCCTGTGACAGATACCTAAAGTGGGATATAAAACCAAAAACCTAGGCTATCCGTTGGGGTAGAATTGGCGGAAAGTTATGTGGTTTTGATGCTGTTAGAACGGAAAAGGGAAGGTGAAGGTTTCGTTAGGGAGACTACAATACCTGAGATTGGCGTAACTTTGAGACCTTGAATAATGATCAACCTGTAGATCATATGAGTGTTATCAATCAGAACCCAGGTGACGCAAATGGACCACGGTTGCCCAATCCCCCGAGCCGTAGTAAGCTAGGGCACCGACCCCATTCCACTTCTGTTATCCTAGCGACCCTTTCACCGATTACTTGTCGTCTACTCGAGTATCATACTCGTACTTGTGTCATAATTTAGGGGTTTTGGCGTCTTGCTTCCGCGATGGCCGCTGTGGAAAATGAAGCCACGCCTACGAGTACTAGTACATGTGTGAAAACTTTCACTTGGCAACCTCTCTACCAAACCGACCCCCGCGACTACCGCGAGCCAGTAAGCTTACTGCAACCACACCGGTACAAGTACTCGTACACTCCGCGCCACAACGAGCGAGTGGGTAAGCCATCGGAGATGAGGGCGAGACGTCATGATTACGGATTATTCCGAGAGCAAAGAATCCTTGTCTTGTTCTGGGCTGATGCGCGTAACATTGACCTCCACGTTTTGAGTGGGCTGCTAGATTGAGAGGTGCTGGCCCGGGGCGGGATACCGGTAGTGCAGAATTTCCTATCGTACGGTACCGCGGTACTCGAGTACTCTTATGGGGATGTCGGCGAAATTGACGGTGGAAAGGAACGGAGCGGGCCATGCCTTGCAAACCGCAGTTTGGCATCCTGTGCTGTACCTTAAAAACGCGGTTCGGGAAGCCCTACAAACGCCGGCGTCCAAACAGCCCCTTAGAGAGTGAGTCCGGTGCTTGGCTGGGGGTAACTTGCTGATATTTGAGGTGAACCAAGGCTTTGAGAACAGCTACAGCCCTAAAGTTCTTATCCTTCCAAGTTCCCCAGGCCTTGGAAACGCTTCGCTACCCCATCCCCTCATTACTCAGTAGAACAAATTACGATAAAAGTTTGCAATATCCCGAGAGGCATATCCAAAAACTGTTTTCTAAAAGCGGCTTGCTGATCCCTTGTTGGTAGGTAGAATTCCTCAGGCATAAGGAAGGGTATGATAACTTTAGGACGCTATTCTACACTCGAATGCTCTAGTATCAGGAAACAGCGTGATATCGCTGTGAAAATTACGGTACCGGTACCGTACCTCTGATAAACGGACCTTCTACTACGTTAAACCTAGTCTTCATTCTTCTAATAGCCCACCTAACTAAAGGTATCGTTGCAGATGTGGTCCAAGGTTTCCTTCTCTGGAGCGGAGGCGAAAACCGCATCAAAAGGCCTAGCTCCCGAGACCAATAAAAAGACAAAAAACAGATCTTATCATACTAGGAGAGGCATCTCCAACATCCTAGCACACGGCCCAATTATTCGAGTTCTTACGGTATCCAAACACTTTATCTCAGGCTCGTAAAAAAAATCACCAATCTAGAATATCGCACGCCGAATATAGTTCTCTCCTCGCCGCTTTCCCCAAATCCCCCGGAGACATCGTTTTTGAGCCCTCTAAGCGCCCCGACACCCCCCACTGTACCATGATCGGCCCTCAATTCCAATCCGAGTGACGTGCCGTGATAATTCGAAAGGTCAAGCCAAGTGCTATGTCAGGATTGCATCCTGTGGTGGGGTCTGGTGTTCCCCGGTTTTTTTTCTCCAAATGCATCCCGGGGTGTCTGAGAGGCTCCTTTTTTTTTTTTTTCTGTGCTTTTCTCTTCTCCTCTAAACGGGAAATTCCCGAGTGCATAGCACAAGGTCGATTATTTGACTTCTTAGGGTATCCTAACCTTAAATCTACAACTCCTCCACCTTATCTCATCGTGAAGACTCCCATCCTCCAGTTTTTCCTCTCTGATAATGGGGCATTCCGGTAGGGTTGTTACAAGTACCGGAGCCACATATTCCTCGCCGCTACGAGTACACCCACCAATTGGCGTGCCTTAGCGGAGCAGGCTGGGTAGAGACATATCCGAAGCCACGATACCGCACCATGCCACGCCCCGTAGCCGCTCATTTGGCTGAGATCCGGAGTATCAAAGCCGTGTAGATTGCGAAACCTGGGGTACACAGTTACATAGTATGGGAGGGTTGGAGTTTCGCCAAGTTTTTGTCCCTGAAGAAACATTGTCGGTCTTTAATAGTCAAGGCAGCTGGAACCGAATTGTGGACATCTCATAGGATCTGCTGGGAGACCCCGCACCCTCTAGGTGGGGCACAGGCCCGGGGTGTACTTTGTCCGGATTCACCGAGGGGTAGAGTAAATGAAGCAAACCATGGAGTTGGGAAGCCGGGAATGAGATTGGAGTTTGGGTTGGTATTACCAACAGGGAATGACATATGTTTGTCACAGGATCTAACCCATCCCGCTCACCGGGGAAGCTATCCATGAGAGAAAATATTAAACACCTGGGAAAGTTTGTGATTTTCCCACTCGTCGTTGAGGGTTGGGGCAATAAGGATGTTATCGCTCATCACGCACCGCTGGTTGATATGCTAGGCGGCTATGCCCTCCGGAAACCTAAGGAACAGAGGCCGAATCATTGAGGGCCCTTCATGCTAACCTGGGGCGCTCTCGGGTATAAGTATGGTGCCACCGAGAGCCTGATGCTCACAAAGTGGTTTGGGACATTGTTGACTTCGTCGGATTCACTGATCAATCATGACGCCTGTATGTTCTGATTACCAGTAGTTTTCTGTGTGCGTACCAACATGGGACTGGAACTCATAGCTGCCAAACCGCACCCTTACGTCGATCTCGATCCATCAGTTATTAAGTACGGACAATCAATCTTAATTGCACATCCTATGAGCACCATAATGGGTAACATCCCCCTGACATTCAAAACGTGCTCACCAAATTTCGGGCGGCAATATCTCTGCACTCTCTTCGGCTATTTCCAGAAAGGACTACCAATGTGCTCCTCTGCCCAGCGCTAGCAGAGTATTGTATGGCAGTTGTCCTTTTTTTTAGGAGGGGAAAGGACCGGCTCCACCGGTGCAAAATCTCGGATGGGTTTCGCAGATACCGGTATTAAAATAAACCCAAAAAATACTGGTCTTAGTATAATCCTCTACCGGTATAAATTGTAGCCACATACCGGTAAGTTGACGGGGGGATTTACAATTTGTGAGGTACGATACCCTTTCTGCATACTTCTGCCGGATGAGTTCCCCTCCTTCTGTCCGCCCGTCCCACTCCCTCAACGGCCTAATGCTGCCCTTCCGTGCATTTCGCATTAGCGGTTTTTAGGGGCACAAGGGTAGATCATGAATTCGCGGTACGCGTTAGGATTAGAGGTTAGATAGCAATGGTGCAGGGCTCGAAAGATACGTTCCATAACCTCGCCCAAATCAGAGCTATTAGAGCCGGCAAAGCAAGAACTAGAATAAAAAACCAAACATCGCGATCATAGTCAACCGTTACTGATTATTATTATTTTCCTTTCACCTCTCTCATGACCGATTCGTGGCCCTGGGTTGGAACACATACCCTTTCCAGCGTTCCAAAATTGCCCTCATAAAGGAGGATGACTACCCCTGCTTTGTACTATAAATTCATGATCTACCCTTGTACCAAGTAATATAGAAGTAGATACAAGTACTAATTAACTGGCACCCCGAAACCATCATACTAAAAGTACCAAAGACGGGACAAAACCGATTCTAGAGCCCCAGCGCCGTGAAGACGTGAGGGAAGGAAATCGCAGGCGCAATCCACAACTCGAACCCAGGCCCAGACTCCCGGCCAAATCCCCCAACATCGCGCGCCAAATCCCAAACCAGCTAGAAACCAAGCCCTATCCGCCCCTCAACCTCCCCGCAATAGAGTCATGCGTACTGAACGGATCTCCACCCCAGTGTATCGGGAATCACTGTCCACCAGCAATGGCCGACCATGCAGACAGCTCCGCCTATCTCTACCCGAGATTCTGCTCAAGTAATTCAAAAACGCATCTATGATACAAAAACAGGTTGAAATCGTTCACATTCTCAGCCCGAGCCGCCAAAGTAGACTAACTTTATATCTCTAGTATGTGGGAGCACGCCCGCAAAAGTCCGTCCTGACTCCTGAAAGCGTCGACTCCCAGATCAACTAATGCCGGTGGTTTCGACTGGAGCCGTTTCCCTGTACCCGGATCCCTAAGGTCCGCGGGTGTTATTCGCGCCTGTCGGGAACCCTGAGTTGTGGGTGGGGGATCACCATGCATCATTCATCCAAGCAAGGTACTAACAGAGATTCGCACCAGTCTGCTCAATAAAATGCTCACCCTCGACGCCGTTGAGAATCTTACTCTCTTGAACGATGTGAGTTAACCTATACACAAACTCTCACCCTACATTCCTTCACCTCCAGCGTCCGGGCGTTCAGGTTAGGGAAGAACGCACCGTCGGATTCAAAATCACACCAGCGGAAGCCTCGCACCCGAAGCAGGTGTAATGGAATACTCCCAGCAGATTTTGCGTTCTGCCGTTCCACGCAGGAATGAATCCATTCTCCCATCGTAGTCAGTCAAAGAGATTGTGAGGAGTCAGAAACAGAAAGCCAAGTCGGTGACCCACCCGGGTAACTAGTGAGTAGCGCGCATTCCCCAGGGATGGCTTTGGGGGGTGGGTCTGTAGATGAGGTAAAAATCCAATTGATGCCCAGGCGCTGAAATGTTAACTATAAGTCACCGGTGCTCTCAGATTGTATCCCACCAGAGACCAACGCAAACGCCAGTGCGAATATACCGCAACCAGCAGAACTCAAGCAGAATGGAACACTTCGATAATATTATGCCAGCTCCGAGGAAATGTCGTTCTATCTTTGGAGTCTACCTCGCATCATCAGCTATCACCCATTATCTGGTAGAACTACAAGTCAGGGAATATACCAGACCACCGAGTCTGTGGATTATCCTCCAATTACCGATAGTACCGCCCTCGAGTGTCCACCTAAGCGTGGCTCTATATATCCAAGTGAGTGAAAGCAAAGCGCAACCAAACGCTTTGGCTGAGGACTGGGTTTTTTTTTTTGCTTTCTCATTCATGGTGGAGGGGGATAAGTACGTATCCGTCCTGGTGGTTTCACCGGGGTGCTACCCTTGGGGACCAAATCGTGAGCTAGCTCACTGGCATCAATTATGTGTCGAATGGATGGATTTAAGCTTACCATCGAGCTTCTTAAGGAGTAAGCAAGCTTTGGACTCAGCAGATAAAATGATCAACTGGGTGATAGTGTCTAGAGAATAGCGCCATTGGCCTCTAGAGAATTTGACCATTTCGGTGGACTGATGATTCATACTGGGCTTAAAGAAGCGCCTTCCCATTGCAATTTTTTCAACGTTAAGTTGAATTTTAGGTTGAATCTTAGTATTAATACTGGTTATCCGTGCAGGACGAGGATTGGAGAGAGCATAGAGGTGGAGAACAGTTCGCCAGGCTAACTTAAACGAGAACCGTTGTACCGCCTAGCAGCTAAAGACACGAATGATCGAGTGTGATAGGCTGAAAAAAATACCCGGATTTCCGATGGCTTAAGAGTGATTCTCGATGACTCAAACTCCAAACTCCAATTACCATCTTGTCTATCTAAAGAATAGTTTACTTTCCCCTCGAAACGCACAAACAGCTTGAAAAAAACGGCATTATACCACATTAAACTATATTATACAACTTCCCATCTAGAGTCGGACACCAGCCAACCTATGACCTATCAGAACATGACCCTGTGATGTGTTCCGAGGAAGCTGGAAGGGCATCAAGCAAAAAATCCAGCTACAATATACCTGGAGCTTCCCCCCAGCCATCACTTCATGGTTCGCAAGGCCCCTATCGTCGGTGAACCCGGTGAAGTAAACGGAGAAAAGAGAGCAAGCAGACACTACTTTGAAACAATTAGTAGACCCCTCTTGTTTATGGTTATTGCTAGCACCGCCGTTCCGCGCCCATTTTTGGGAATTTTCAAAGTAGGCCAGTTTCCTCCCATTCTATTTCTGGCGTTTACGCCATCGCAATTCTCCAGGATTCTTTGATATAGTATCTGTTCCACAGGATACTACTTTCTTCCAGCTCCTGCTATTCTAAGGGCGTACTCCCCCACCCCAGACCGGCTATAGGATATGGCCGATCCCAATATCACCCACACCCAGCGGAGTAAGAAAATATTCTGATATTTACCCAGAAAATCCGGGTAATCCCTTAAGCTAAACCGATCGGGCAGGGGTTTTTCCCCGAGGTTTCGGTGCAGGTTTTTACATGGCTTTGTGGTCTGGTGGTTCACCTATTGGTCACGGGATTCAGGTGTGGGGTTCCTGGGTGACCCAGAGGTCGTATGGATCGTTGCGATATTCTGTAGTTTATAGATGTGATTTTTGGCGATAGCTAAGGAGTATCAGGCTACCAAACGGTTTTATGGTGTGTGGAATAACTAGGCTTACGGTGACATTACTTGCAAGGTGACATTACTAGCAAAGCGCTGTCGGCTTGTAGGATCTATCAGTTTACCTCTCCCTTGCAATAGGTTATAATACTTTCACCCGCCCATTCAGATCCCTTACCATTCCCTCTACGTTTAAAAATAGGGATTTCCTCAGCTTCTCTATGCAGTAGGTTTGTTAAAGACGTTAGAAATACCTCTGATAACAACCTCTGCTGTAATTCGCCCTCCAATGGGAAACCCCAAGTCAACATATCCTAGACCCCGCAATGCCCTACCCAATCAGACCCCACCTGTAGTATTATGACCCCCCCGTTACCACGAGCGGGCTCCGGACGGGGGCGCTATTTTTCTGGCTTCCTGAAGCTGAAAGGAGTAAGGAGGTAGAGGAATTGCTTGGGATTCGACGATTCAAAAGGCAAGATATCGCGAAACGATCGGCTAAGCGCATAGGGAGTGTTGGATTACCTCCGAGGCATGCGGCTATGGGTAGTTGTTTTCACAACCATTTGTCGTAGGGTAATGGTGTTATCCTCTCTCCCCTTATATCATACCGGTTTCCGTTGGGCATCTGATATGGTATTGGCTCCTTGGTCCAATTCGTCGTATGATATGATATTGTGCTATGCCATTAGACACGGATTTGGGGGCTCGTTTCACCACTCTTGTGGGGTGTCGGGACGATTGTGGCGTATCTGGGGTGACTATGGATTGTGCCCTTGCTCCATCGGTGTTTCTGCTCAGTTCTTGTCACTGCCAGAATATATCTCCATGCATTCCGCCTACTCCCTATGGCTTGCGGGCCTCGTTTGGTTTCCAGAGATATTAGTTATTCTAGGATATATAGACCCCCCCCCGGTGTGGCCTTAGGTAGTATCTGTATCGGTCGTCTAGTTCCCCATTCCTTTCGCGCCCAATTGTGTCTGACCGACCCATAGTGGCCACCACTCTCATCGCTCCCTCCTTCTACCTCGTTCTATAAGGAGCAAAAAGATTGAAAACGCGGGCTGGAAAGGGCGGGTGTGGGGGATTACTTGGAGAGGATCAATTGCCCTACTGCCCAAATATCTAAGGTCTGTCATAATAGGAACATTAATGTGCGACCAATTCTGCCGTTCAATCGAGATGAGTCGCGCAACCGTTGGGGTCTAACCAGAAAAAATCTCTTCCATCCGAGCAACGAAATCCTACAGCTTTACCTGTGTTAGTATCACACTGATGGGCGGTTTGACGGGACTATTTTTATAATGCCTGGTGCCACCAACCAAGGTTGGGGCAAACATTTATTATAACCCACCGTTTTCGGTAATTGTTTACTCGAGTATAAGACCAAACGTTATAAAAATCAACACAGTGAACAGCCCCTGGCCCTAACCTGCCTTACAGGGTTTGCTTTTATTGTTTGTTTCCACAGCAGTGAGGTGTTCCTTAACGCAGTAGTGCCTTTAGCTTAATTCCTCTATATTCCCCTATGATTAAACCCATACACCCTCCTAGCACAATTACCTCACAGCACGCATGCATACAGCCTTCTCGCAACCCACTCTTTATAAAATCGAGATTAAACCGACTCCCTCCACCAACCCCCCAATTGGCCATCCATTGTTTATACACAAGTCAAATTATCCGGCACGAGTAGATCCAATTATAAACCCTTGACCCAACCTAATCTGCGTCTCCTCCTCCATTAGGGGAGCTAATGCTTCAAGAACCACGCGTCCCCCACCCCACCACTATCGCCCAACCCCGCCATGATACTGCAAACCTGAACTTACCCCCTAAAATCTTTAAGTATCGTAACACACACCAACAGGTACCCTTACACTCCAATATCCAACGCGAAGAAATCACCTACCAACCGGACACTAGATCACATATAACCCACACCCCACAATTGCCTACCCGCCACACAAACTACGCCCCCGCTCCCCTTGGAGCTTTGTTGTGATGTGGTGGGTATTGTCAGGGGTTTCCTGATAACCACACGCGAGGAGCAGTCTGAACCTATGCGAGGAGCAGTCTGAACCTATGCGAGGAGCAGTCTGAACCTATGCGAGGAGCAGCACTTGTGCAAGGAGATGCGAGGGGTGGCTTGGAATCGGAGTGAGGAGCGGTATGGATTGGAAGGGACGTAGACACCAGATGGATATCCGGTCGGCTGGGTTCTCTATAGTATATAGCTGTCATCCTCTTTGGTGATAGGTGGCATAAAAATTAAGTCAACTAACGGCTTACAACTCTCACTCACTCAAACGAACACATTCTCTTCGCGGGGGTGCCCGGCTGGATTCTCCTCTCTGGTTGGCGCTTCGGGATTCGCGGGCTGGGTGGTCCCGCATGATCCCCTCCTCCAATACCCCGCCAACCGACACTAGCACCAAACATCTCCTAACCGAAGAGAAATCCCGTTCTCGAGCTCCGCCGGCACCGCCCCGAGTACAGTACCTACGGTAGGTTACCTACTACCGACCACGGCTGCTTACTGTACCCACCGCGTGTCGAACCGGTCAGCGCATCGCCTGCCGGCAGTTATGCAGGTACCTGGGGAATTCCGGCTGATCTCGGTAGGTGGGAGGTATGATAAACGTGTGTTGGACGAATTGGCGGCTGGGGAGGGGGATAGTAGGGCTGGAAGCACAATTGCCCCGGTTGGTTCGTGGGGCTAGTGATATACGGTAAGCACTCGTACGCGTACAGTACAAGCGCCCCGTTAAGATCTGATGAATTGGTGGCATGGCAGGTGCCGGTAGCGGAAGCGAGGGCGGGGTTTTCGTCTGCCCGAGTAGAGCGTTCAGGTGTAACTTTAGCACAAGCAAAGATTCACAGTACCGGTATCATACGGCAGGAATTTGAGGGTTGGTTTCCGTTACTCGAGTACCGGTACCTGCCGTCGGTCGGGGAGTCCTCGATTGCGTCCTAGATTCTGCCCGGGTTGTTGCGCCTAATGGCGCGATCGCCGGGGGGCTTGTGGGTTGTTCAGAGCACGTACCGGTATCGTATCGGTCGGGGTAGATCCTCGCGCGGACATCGGAGCGAACCAGGGTTTTTTCGGTTGATAAGAACCTGGTTTCGACAGGGTGTTTGGATCGTCCGTACAAGTGCCATAGGCTTTATTTTGTCGCGCAAGATACAATAGCAAATTCTTCACGGTCAGCCTGTGTGTTCACTCGAATACACGAACAAGTTAGAGGAGCCTGGCCCCCGCAGTTTGACCCACCTTTTGTTGTCAAAAACTTACTAAGACAAAGGCACAGTAATCCCCTGAGCCCCTTACCCAAAAAGTGTTTAGATAGACAATAGCAGTTCACAACTCTATTGACTCAAGCTCCCGGTAGGTATTGGGCGAGCAGTACTCGAGTACGGTATTGTCTTACCAAGAGCGGGTCCAAGAGCCACTTCTCTTTTGGTTAGTCGAAAGTTTTTAATGGTGCGATTTAACGACGGGGCAAAGCGCCGCGTTCTGGTTTTATTAGTCTATCAAATAGAACTCAAATTTAGTGTAGTACAGTAGTATCCTCTATGTTATTTCCCATCTAACAAAATCCAATCCACAGCATTCCCCAAACTACCATGTCCCATCATTCCCAACACAATGCCAATCACACCCCTCCAACGACCCTCCATCACCTTTAGGGTGCGGTATCCCTCTTCAGCACTAACTCCCCAACCAACCTCTCCCCACCCGCATCAATCCCAACTCCCTCAAATACCCCTCAGCCCCAGCCCATCCCTCAACCAGATATCCCTGAACCTTATCCACGACGGGACCTTCCGTGCTCGCAAAATGGAATCTAACTTGATCTGCAGGTATACAATCTCCTGAAGCATCTCGGCCCTGACTAGTGCTAGGCCTTCCCGTGAAGCCGTGTACGCTACGAATACTCGAGCAGTCTTTCTTTATGGCGTCCATTGGGACCCCAGGGGAAGGATGATAGGAGGCCTGTGCGGTCCTTGTCTTGGGTGCAGGGTATTAGGACTGGATATGACCTCGGGCCGCAGAGGATATCTGGAGACTAGAGGACTAGAGAGGATCATTACCGGTAGCCCGAATTGTGTAAAGCGGAGGTAGGTGAAAAAGCCTTACTGAGTGAATTTCCCGTCCGCAGTAATCTAGCGAGGCTAAAGAGAGTCCTGTGACTCCTGTCAGACCCTTAGCCTCCCCAATAATTCTGATTGCAGCCGCCCGGAAGCCGAATATCATCAATACCACCATTTTTCTATACCAAAGCAGGTTAGCCAAGTCACTTACCGGTATTGCTTGTATACTTGTACTTGTATTGTACCGGTATCCCCAACATACGCACCAGCAGAAAGTGTGATAACAGACATAACATCCCACCACTCCAACCACTTCATCAACTCAACGCCATTTTTCAAATTTCTTGCACACTCACCATCCGCACCCCCAGATCGCTAACCCATTCCCATAATGTCCCCGCTGGTCCCGGGTGATGTGTTCCAGGGCCAGGGTTCAATTATGTGCGATATGGTACAGCACGGCATGTACTAGTACTGTACTCGAGGGCCGCATCGCGGTTCCCTAAGTGTAGATAGCGGGCTTACTTTGTATGCAAATCAATGACGGTCTTAATCCCGTAATCGTGAACAAGCCCCTGCGATCATCAGTGGTAGTCTACCGCAGGCGAGAATTAAAAGAGTCACGTGGAGGGGGGATTATACAGGAGAGGAAGGCAAGATAACACTAATCCAGGCGTCTGGAGCGATAAAATGTGTGTTCCTTCATGAGCCCGAAAGAAGGTTTTCCTTTTTCTTTTTTTGCGAATTTGCCCATGACATTAGCCGATGAATGAATTATTGACTGAGGAGTCTGAAGGTGATCTCACAGACGTACGGGATAGATGGATAAGTAGAGTGGGCAGGATAACTATTGTGGAAAACTCGCATTCACGGTCGCACCTACATCGCGAGAGTCGTTGAACGGATGCCGGACGGTTCTCGACGGAGGCAGCGTCTCTCATAATATTGCCATGGGCGGGTGTGTAGAAAAAAAGTGAACATGCAGGCGTTTTTTTTTTGCTGCTTCTCGCGAGTCTGTTTCTTCTTTTTGCCTTTCTCTGGATTTCTTTTTCCTTCGACGATGTGTGGCTAGGCCTTATTTTTTTTCCCCCAACCCGCCCTCTCCCTTCCTATTCCAGTGCCGGCACCATACGGTACCGTAGGTTACAGATCATCTCCGTCAGCAAGGAACCCG
>QLOI01000551.1:0-28531 GCA_003313605.1 Tuber umbilicatum | reverse complement strand
CTGCCCGACGTCCCTCCCATCAGTCATGATAAACTTTCTCTTGTTCTTTGTCGCTCATCCTCCTCGTCCACTCCTGGCCCCGACACAATCCCGTATGGGGTCTGGAAGAATATCTACCGGGCCAACAAAGATCTCCTCCCGACGCTGCTCACCCCCCTCCTCTTGCATGGCTTTCACCCCTCTTCCTTAAAGAAGGCAAACGGCATCGTCCTCGATAAACCTGGCAAGTCTGATTACTCCACCCCAGCTTCGTTCCACATCATTGTCCTCCTAGAGATTGTCTCGAATTTTAGGAAAGATTCGTGGCGTACTGCCTTGCTGCCTTCTCTCGCTCTACCCCCCTCCTCAACCTCCACCAATGTGGTTCACATGCTGGGCTCAGCTGCTATGACGCAGTGGCCACCCTCCAACACGAAGTACGCCTCCTCCACACCACCAGCCTTAAGGTCTCCTCCCTCTTCCTCGACATAAAGAGTAGGTTTGACAAAGTCAACTCCAGCCAACTCTGTTCTATGCTTCGCCGATTCTCCATCCCTAAATATATGGTCTCCAGGATCTCCTCTTTTCTCACCTCTCGGCAGTGCCGCCTCGTTTTTCAGGGCGCCCCTGGAATTCTTTTGCCCAAAGCGGTGGGGACCCCTCAGGGGTCCCCCAATTCCCCCCTTTTGTTTGTTATATACGTTTCCCGCCTTCATATCTCCATCCCTCATGGTGTGGTAATCTCCTATGGTGATGATTTCTCCCTCACGGTGGGCTCCTCCTCTTACCGCTCTAACATCTGGCTTTTGCAACGGGCCTTCCTCACCCTCAGCAATCGCGCAGCCCCCCTGGGAGTCTCCTCCTCAGTTCCTAAAAATGAGTTTATCCATTGGCGCACGTCCCTGGACCGCAATCCCGTTTGCTATGCCCCGATTTCAAACAACTCCCTCTTTTTCAGTCCAACCGAAGAGCTGCGTTGGCACGGTTACTGGCTCACCCCCTCCCAGGAAACTTCCTCTCACTTCCACCGCTGCCTAGACCTTGCCTGGGCTTCCTTCGCCCTTGTCAAGCGGCTCAGCCCCGCCGGGAAAGGCCTTTCCCCCTGGTGTTGTCGGAAGCTCGCTGTTGGGCTTCTCTTCTCAGTCCTCACCTATGGCGCTGACCTCTTTGTCCCCAACACCACCATCCTCCGCTAACTTGACTCCTTCTGGCACGAGGGCCTTCGATGGATCACCAACTGCTTCAGGGCTACCGCGCCTGCCATCCTCTACTGTGAGGCTTCCCTCCCCCCTGTGTTCCTGGCACTGCAGCACAAAAGAAAGCTGGCTGCCCTCTGGCTCCTTTGCTCTCCCCCCCATGTCAACCACGCGTCTGCCCGCCTTGACCCGCGTGTCCCCACCTGAGACCCCTGGCGCGCCCCCTCACACCGTCACCTCCTGACCCCTCTGCGCGGGTCCTATCGTCCCTGCCTCTGGTCCACCGCCCCCTCTCCTTTCCGCCGCCACCTTCCCCTTGACACCATTGCCTTCTCCGTCAAGGACATTTTGCCCGACAGGCTCCCTCTGGCCTCCCCTCACCTACTACTACCCCGCCTGTACGATCCGGCCGGAGCCCCACCTTATGGCTTCCTCAAATCCAAGGTTGTCACCTCCACCTTCGCTTCCTGGGCTACTCTGCCACCCCCTCTCTCCTACAAGTTCCCTCCTTCCGTTACTCCTCACGCCTTCATGGGCCTACCTAAGTTCTCTGCGGGCCGTCTTCATCAGATGCGGGCCGGCAAGAGCTACCTCGCTGCCTACACCTCCTGGTCCAATCGTGATGCCTCTACCCTGTGCCCCTTCTGCGAGGAAACGGACAAGACCTTCGATCACAGCATCCTTCATTGTCCAGCTAAGGCCCAGGAAAGAGCTTCCCACCTTCAGGGTATCTCTAGCCTGGCGCCAGACGCTCCCGTTTGGTCCTTGGCCTCTCTCATCATCAGTTTGGCGCGATACATTTCTTCCACGGCCACTGGATTCCCGCCCAGCATGCCTCACTTGATTTCAGCCCCCCCACCAGCGTCCCCTCTGCCTGGCTTACCGGTGGACCTGTCCGCCTCCCCTGTCTCCCCTATGTGAGTGCTCAGGGCGTTACCTTTTTTGCTCGCCGGCAGTGATGGCGGTTATTTTCTTTACTGGCTTACTGTTATTGTTTTTGGATGCCCACGGCGTCGGCTTTGGGTGGTGATTATGATGGTGGGTTTCTTTTCCTATGACTTTCCTTGATCTGGGGTGTTATTTTGGGTTAAGGATTGTTTTACTGTTCGCGTTAGTCATCGTTGGCAATGCTAGGGATTTTGTTTTCCCATATTGAAGGATTGGTTGCGTTATTTGAGTTTTGTTATTTCATTTGTTATTGCGTTGGAATTAAGGCTTTTTGTATGCCATAGCCCGAGCTGCATGAACGTTTTTGGGCCAGAATGAATAAACACATGATGGAAAAAAAAGAAAGAAAAAAAAAAAAAAAAGCCTTAAGGTATTCGAAAACGGAGTAATGTCAGGAAGGCTTGTTAATAATATTCGCTAATACTCAGTTCGCTAAAACTACTAAGAGTATAAAGTATAGGTAATAACTTGTTATATTGATAGGATCTCTTCTCCATTGCTGCTTGTCTAATAGCTGGGGAGAAACTCTTATATTTATATCCCGCGTGAGTTTCCGCAGCCAATATATCTAATACCTATACTAACTAAGTACCTCCATAACAACTACTAGTCTTTCGTCTTATCAATCCCGAGTGTCAACACTCATAGACCCTGGATATTACCCCGCTTCTGGTCATTCAGCTTATTATAACTTTGTCTTCCTGAGGGTGTGCAAGACTCCGACAGTCTGAAGTTAACCATGATTTTGCCATATGAACTAAATCTGAATATGCCGCTCACATGCGAACATACTAGTCATTCCTCTGCTACCAAGGTAATCAGTCTCAATATTAGATGACGGTAACAACACAGAGGCATGACTGCCTGATCTGCATGTAGAGTTGGTAGGCTTAGTGCTCCATCGCTTCTTTGATTTGCCTCGCGAGATAACCTTGCAACTACATCTCCTCAACTCCCGTCCGTTCTTGCAGACCTATGACTATTCATAGTCAGTCAATGTGATGTGTTACAATTTTCTGATTTGGTAGGCTTTTCTGCTCATATAGATACCATATGTATCATATGCTGGATTCCAGCTATGTGAGCAGTACACACTACCCCTCCCATATATCCAGCAAATAGCCTCCAGTAGGACGGATGGCGACGACTTATACGGTGTTACAGGAAATCCCCCAATTCTCCGATTTTTGCTGGTACCTAGCAACTTCACACCATGCTGCAGATGACGTCCAGGCCATACATCGGGGCCAGAGGGGGGTATTGGAACTGCATATGCCTAACACGAGCTCCCTCCTTCAAAAGCTCACCACGAGTCTTTTTTTCTACAATTCTTTTTTATTCTTTCTAGAACTCGGTATTGTAGAGTAAAACACCTTACGTGTTTGCTTGGCCACGGCAGGAAAACCATTCATACTATTCTGCCTCCGCCCTGCCTGGCATTTCTGGATTTTCTCTATGAAAACTCTCTACCAGTTCCTGAGCATGTCCCATGCTTTCTGGTGGTTCCCAGGTGTTCTCATCCTCTGAACACTTCCATTTCACGAAATATCTTAGTTCACGCATCCGTACATTACGTCCACAAACTCTCCTGGTGTAAATGATTATTTCGCTCTTTACTATTTTTTCGACCTCCCTTTCTAAGTCTCCCTCAATTTCCTCAGGTGCTCGCGGGGGTTGTTCTTGTCCAACATGAATTGTTGCCCGGTAAGGCTTTAGTAGCAATACATGCAATACCAGATGAATATGCCAGCAGTCGGAAATATTTAGTTTGTACGACAAAGGTCCTCTCTTTTCCAAGACTTCGAATAGTCTATAATGCATAGGGCTTAGCTTTTTAAATGTTCTCTAGGAACGGATGTTTTTTGCATTTAAAATCACCTGGTCGCCGATTTTTATATCTGGCTGTTCCAATGCCTTTCTGTCGTACTATTTCTTCATGGCTGCCTTAGTGTGTTCCAATGTCTTGGCTGCCTCCTGGTGTATTGTCTTCATCCAATGTACGCATATCATAGCTCCTGGATTTTGGGTTTCTCTTTCTTTCATCCATTCTGTTTGTGTATGAAAACCATAATTTGCAAAGAATGGTGACATTTTATATGCGTTTGTGGCTGAATTATTGTATGCATGTTCTGCTAAGAGGAGTAGTTGATACCAGTCGTCCTGATCGTAATTAACCAAATTCTGGATATAACCTTCCTGCACTTGGTTGGTCCTCTTGGTTTGTCCATCAGTTTCCAGGTGGTATGCTATAGACATTTTTTGCTTTATTCCCAATAGCTTGCATAACAACTCCCCGAATTCTCCTGAAAACTTTGCATCCATGTCTAATATTATTTCTGTTGGCAACCCATGTAGTTTCCATACCTCCTGCAGGAAAACCTTTGCCACATCTTTGGCGGTTGCATTTTCGTGTAAGCCGACGAAATTGGCCATTTTTGTGAATCGGTCCACGACAATCATAATTTATATGTGTTCTTGCGATTCTGGTAGGTGGGTGATGAAGTTGGTAGAAATCAACGCACAAGTCGGATACGGGACTTCTAATAGTTGCAATAGCCTGTACCTGGCGTGTCGTGGAGACTTGTTGTGTTGACACTCGTCGCATGACCATACATAATCATTTATCCATCCTGCCAAACTCTTCCCATGGAAATCCCTGGTGACTATTTCGCGGGTTTTTTCTTCGCTGAAATGTTCTACCACTTTAGAATCATGGCAACCTTTGGTGATTACTGTTCGCAGTTCTTCGTTATTGAGTATATAGAGCCGGTTTTTGTAGTAGTGGAACTCTTCCACTCTTTCCATTGTTTTGATAATGTCCTCCCACCACGTTCCAAGGCTTCCAACTCCCCTTTTCATTCTTTCCACTTTTCGTCTTGCTCCGCAGCACCTAAGACTTGGTCCAGAAATTCAGTAGCAAACACCTTTATTTCTACCCGTGCTAGAGTGGAGTTTGACCTTAAGACAACCTCTTGTCCTGACTGTCGTTTGACTGATTTGTCGCGATATTGGTTAATTTCGGCATTCGCTTGCTGTATACTCTTTGTGGACATTGATGTTTCTGTTGTAAGCATTGGTGAGGGAATGAAATCTGTACTTCTGAACCGTTAGCCCACATGCTGTGTTTGATCTAACTCCTTGACCTCCATCATTTCGGAATTGTTGATTTGAGTTACGATCAGTTGCGCTATGGGGTCGCCTTTGCGTACTAGATAGTCCTTAAAGCTATGGTTTCGTAACAATACATTGAGTTCACCTGTATAGTCTGCATCAATAACTCCTACACCAACCTTAACACCGTTTTTACTTGCTAGTCCGCTGCGAGACACGATTCTTCCGTATGTTCCTTGTGGTAGACTGAGAGCTACGCCTGTATCCATCAGTAACTGTCCTTTTGTAGGGAGTGGCGCATCAATAGAAATGTAGAGGGAATGGCCTGCCGCCATTCGTGATCTCTTTGTTGATATAGTGGGTGCTTTGCTTAACTTTTAAATTCGTCTGGTGTGCAGCGTTAGTGGTTCTTCCTTCATTTCTATTCCTTCATCTTCGTCATTCTCAATTGAAGTTCAGGCGATTTGAAAATGTTCAGCTTTCAAAATAAATTACACACTATGCTCAGCTCCCTCCTCTAGATGGTACTCTGGCCGTCTACTTAAGGAATCAGGCTTTCCTCCTCTTGTTCCTGGTCGGTAAATGATTATGAAATGGTATTCCTCAAGTCCTTGTACCCAACAGATTTGTCTTCAACTCCATTTCTTTGTAGTAAGGAAATGCTGCAAATTTTGGTGGTCCATATAAACCATGACTGGTTTTTCAGTCCCCAAAAGGTAATGTCTCCATTCTGTAAACGCTTCCATTATCGCTAATAATTTCTTATCATTGATTTCATAGTTTCGTTCCGCAGAATTCAATTTCCGTGAATGAAATGCTACCAGATGTAGTCTCTAGTCTTGGAATTGTGACAAAACACAACCAAGGGCGAAGTCGCTAGCGTCCGTTTCCACTACTCTGTCCAATCCTGGGTGAAAATGACATAGAAAAGGTACCCTAACAAATTTGTCTTTCAGAATTTCGAAAGCCCTGTTCTGTTCAGAACCCTAATAAAAGTTCTTGTAATCACCTTTATGGGTTTCTGTAATCGGCTTGCATATCGCGGAGAACTTTTAAATAAAACGTCTGTAAAAGTTTGCGAATTCTATGAAAATTTGGACTTCTTTAACGGAGTTGGGCGCCTTCCATTCACTTATGGACTTAACTTTTCTTTTACTCATTTCCACCCCTTTGGTGTTAACAATGTAACCAAGAAATTCAACTTCCGTGACGTTGAATATTGATTTTTCCAGGTTTATCGCTAGCTGGTTTTCCTTTAGTTTCCGCAAAACATTTTTAACCAGTTGAGTATGGTTCTTTTCGTTCTCGGAATAAATCAAAATGTTACCCAAGTACACGACCACTCCTTGTTCTAAAAATTCACACAATATTTCTTGTATGATCGATTCAAAAGTAGCAGGCGCGTTAAGTAATCCAAAAGGCATTACCATGTACTCGTAATGTCCATAACAGCAACTGATGGCTCTCTTCTATTCATCACCCTCTGCCATTCGTAACAAGTAATATCCTTTCTTAAGGTTGAATTTCGAAACAATCTGGGATCCTTCCACTTGGTTCCTGAGTTCCCTCATGATAGGTATTGGGTACCTATCTGCAATGGTGACTGAGTTTAGACCTCGGTAGTCGACTACCAATCATAGCTTACCCTCTGCCATTGGCACGAGAAGAAAAGTAGTGCCAGCAGGTGATTTGCTTGGTCAAATTTTTCCCTGTGGAAGCATTTCGTCCGAATACTCCCTAAGCTCTTTTAATTGCATTACCGATAATGGATAAATAGTTCTCCAAGGAGCTTCTTCTCCTTTTTTGATTATAATCCTGTGATCCCATTTTCTCCATGGGGGCATTTGTGTTGCAACCTCATCCTCAAATTGTAGACATACTCGTAGTAATGTTTGGGTATTTTGTGTAGTATGATCTCAATTGGCTCGTCCTTACACTGGATTCACCGAAGAACTCAGGCCCATTTGTCGAAGACTACTCTCTCGTCGTATTCCCACAAATCTCCTAGTTTTTCATCTACAAGATGGTCCCGACATGAGTTTTCCGGAAAGTACCATTTTCCAGGTGTTTCCATATTTGTCATGTGGTGTTCCTTACACCACCCAAACAGGTCGTTCAGGTTATAGTTTCCTGCGTTTGCAATTTCGCAAGAAATTTCTGATCGGTAAGAGTTTGTTCCGATCTCTGACAATAGTGGACATGTAAAGTGCTTTCTACCGCTCGTGGCAGCGGTACCATCAAATCCTAAAGTTTTGGTGGGGTTTTACCTCGGTTTGTCGGGGATGTCATACTCTCGAATGAGGCGATAGTTAATTAAAAAAATATTGGATCAAGAATCTAATAATACGCGAACCGGGATCCTTTTTCCTTCCATTTCAATGTATACTCTGCCCTCTAGGCAATCGTATCTCTGGGGTCCAGGTATCGTCGCTTTCTTGTGTATCTCGATGAACATATTGGCTTTTCATTTTTGTGACATTTTGTGGATGTTTGAGACCATGCCCCCATAGTTTCAGTCAATCAGACCTTCTCAGCTGAACTAATTCAGTTAGCATTACTTACAATGGAGACTACTAACTTGGTCTTTTGGTGTTTCACCAACACTTGAGGAGAGAGTGAGCAGTTTTTGGGTTGCGTGCCCACGTCTATTCATCCACCACTTCGAATTTCTGGTCATCGGGCGGCCAATACAAGCAGTCTTTACACTTTACCAAAAGGTTCCCTCCCATCTTGCCTTTACAACCTGCAGGTCCTGTGTGTGGGGTATCCACGATCATCCAGATAGGTACACAGTATTTCCATCGGGTTCATTAGGCTGGCCAATTACCATGTTCCGTCCCCCCAGTGCTTGCTCTCTACCCTCATGTCATGAGATCATATCCGTCACAGAATTCATATATCAGTACCTGCGAATCAATCCAAGAGAGAGTGTATCTTGAGAAGCGGGTCTAGAGCCTTTTCCCAAGTACATCCGGCATGTGCTGGTAAGAATGAAAGCTCCTGAACGAAGTATGCCTCGTCACTCTCAAGGGTCATCTCTCTCGCCCCTACCGACTCTCCCTAGTATGATTTCTTTTGACTTCATTTTAATCTCAAGCTGGTTCTTATCGGAGATCTTTGAGTTTGCGGAACACGTGTCCGACTATCCTCCTTTACTACCCCGGTTGATGTGTCGGGGGTCCTTACCACCGACGGGTGGGAGAGGTTTTCCTCATGTCCTTTCTTTGATTCTTATAGACTTGCGTACCTATTTAGTACCAGTCCTATAGAATATCCAATTGCCATCACCGTTGGTGCCAAATTCCCTTAATTTTCCATTTCGTCATCTATAAGGTTTTCCTATACCCTCGTGGGCCTTTCAATCCGGGCTACATGTGCATTTGGAGGGGGCTCTTGGTTTCCATTTACCAAATTTACTCGTGGATGACCTTTATTGCATTGATGATCATTTCGGTCCTCTTTACGGGTTCCTTTCCAAGTGGCTCGTTAGATCGTGGTCACCTGCGCATCTTTTCAACAAGTTTTCCATTTATGGTTTGTCAGCCTACATCTTGTACATCCCATATTCTTTTTCCTTTCGTTGATGAGGGCTTGTGGGATGCCCTTATGCATTTTTTCCCACTCTGTAGGACTTCCTTACTTTTCAGTTTTATTCGACGTTGAGGTCCTACCTTCACTTCTGGCTGCTTTGTAAGCTATTGGTGCAATCTTGGTGTACTGTTTACTTTTTTTGGTAGCTTTTGGTCCACCCTTTTCGTTGTCGCGGTCTTTTCATTTGGTTGTCTTGATTTGGCTTTCACGGGTAGAGACTCGTTGATCCGATTTCCATTCTTTGTAACGTTCTCCACATTCCCTTAATGCTCCCAGCCATTCTTCATCCAGATCACCCTTTTTCAAGAACAGTCTTTCTAATATTTGCAATGGGACCTTTTCTTCCAATCTTTTTCACCATGCAATGCCGGTTAATTGTACTTTGATATTAAGGTTTTCTATTTCTAATCAGATGGTGGAAATCTTTCATTCGTATTTAACCTTATCCACATCTCATAGTACCTCTTAGTCCTCTGCAGTACTGGCATATCAGTTCGCAATTTCTTGACAAAAGTGTTACCAATTAATGAGCCCTTCTACCTTTTCATGGCCCAATTCCTCAGTCATAGCACAACGATACCAATTTGTGAAGTGCACGAGGTTTTCTCCTTTGGTCCGACTAATCGCATATAGTATTCGATGTATATGTTTTTCCCAATGTTGGGGATTTCATCGAAAATAGTCTTCGCATCGTAGTAACCAAGTCTTTACATTTTGGAAGTCCTTTGCCTCAAATATCTTTGGTGGTGTGGTGTCTCTCCCTTTTTGCGCCAGCTATTACTACGCTTACTGCATCTATGAGCAGTTCCATTCGTCTGAAGTCCAGGTCTTCCTTGGGTGTTAATCCACGCCTGACTCGCTCTTGTTTACATTTCCACTTTCGTCAATCTTCATCAGTATCATCATAGCTTTCATCGTCTGAAGAGCTGCTTGACAAACTATCATCATCGTCGTCATCATCATCGGGATGTTCAGGTCTGTCCTTTGGTCCTTCTAGTGGTCCACTTCCACCACCACTTGGCCCTGCAGCCGTTTCTTGTCTCTCAGGGACCTTTCCTTTTCCTTTCCGATACTCTTGAGAGTTTTGGCTTTCGTTAGGTGCAGGCCTTTGAGGTGGGTCCCTGTCTCTCTCCTGTCGGTATTTGCTGGTCATTCGTTAAACTGTGCTGTCAAGGTTTCCAACCGTTCCATTAATTCACAGATCTGTGCATCCTTGCGTGCTTCAAACTGTCTGTTGACCCACCGGTTTCTTGCTATTTTTGCCTCGACATCCGCAGTCACTTCCTTTTGGACTGCTAGTTCCCTTACTATTTCATCACGGTGTGACTGTAAGGTCTTAACTTCTTGTTCTAGCAAAAGGTCTCGAGCGAAGGACTGTGCATCAGTGATTCCTATGTTGGTATGAAACTGTTGACTGACTTCTTGTTGTCGCTCCTGTTGTTGACAAAGCTTTTCTGCCTCTGTTTCCCTGCTTAATTCTGCCAACTCCCCTGCAGAACTAGGTGCCGATGTAACCATAGCAAGAGCTGTTTGAATATTTTCTAGTTCCTCATCAACTAGTTCTTCCCCTTCCATTACTCTCATTCTAACGCTTTCTCGGTCGCCTACTAAGTGTTGTTGAGTGTTAGAGAGAGCCTTGAAAGAGATATGGTACTGGTCTTGCGTCTCCTTCGTTGTCCGGTCAATATGCCCTATTACAGAGTCAAGCTCCATCAAGAAGTCTCTTGCTGTTCGTCGGGCCTTAGTTTGAGGTCTCTGGAGCAGAGTGGAAAATCTTTCTAGGAATCCGAGTAATGGTTTCGTTAATCCTCCTGGCGTCAGTTGGATAAACCCTCCCATTTTGGAGGGTGATTGACTTTTATCAACCCGTGAAGAAGGCCGCACTACTGGTGTTCCACTTCGACTTGGGACATAACTGCCTGGAACAATGTGTTGTTCTGAAGTAATGGTCGAGACTTGGTCAACTCCTTCATCATCTAAGCCTTCATCCATGGTATCATCTTCTCCTCTCAGCCTTAATGCCATATTGGTATAGGTTTCAGAGATGGGGTCTGAAACGTCGATCTCGCGGTAAAATAAGAATTGTTCTGTTGTCCAACGGTTCTTACCAGTTGTATTGCGTAGGATTTTAACTGTGGAGGGGTCTTTTCCTTGGTCCTTGATACTTTGGCGTATCCATTGTATGTGAAACATTAATTTTTCTACAACTTCCTTTTTACCAACCATGTGGGGCTCTTTTAGCCAGTGGGGCAGGGGTATTATCAAGGGTTGGGGCGAATTTACCTTGAGGATGTTTCCAGATACGATAGTTCTGGGACTGCTTGGCACAATATGGCTTGCGTCTTTTCTCAGTTTCCAAATTCCTTTACCTGGGCCTGGCTACACCAGGTTCTCTATCGCAAGCTAGTAAAATGCTACCTTGCGCCTTAGGTTCGAAGTTGCCGTACTCGTCCACATCCTCAAGGGTGGTCAAGTACCGTGGAAGTGGTTCAAACGGTTCTTGTGTCACCGGCAGGTTCTCTATGAAAAAGAACAGATAGTAACATGAGATAATAACAAGAATAGTAAAGATTATTTAACACCGATTGTGTCGATCATGCCTCAGTGACCAAGACACTATCAATATAGATTTACAGCTAACCAACTCAGAGCTCAGTAGAGTATGGTTAAGCGTTAAGGTATTCGATAACGGAGTAATATCAGGAAGGCATCATAATAATATTTCCTAATACTCGGTTCACTGAAACTACTAAGAGTATAAAGTATAGGCAATAACTTGTTATATTGATGAGATCTCTTCTCCGTTGCTGCTTGTCTAATAGCTGGGGAGGAACTTGTTACGGGTAACCAACTCGGAGCTCAGTAGAGTAAGGTTAAACATTTAAGTGTTTGATAACGGAGTCGTGTCAGGAAGGCGTCGTGTTTTTATCGCTAATACCCATTTCGCTAAAACTACTAAGAGTATGAAGTATAGGTCATAACTTGTTATATTGAGAAGATCTCTTCTCCGTTACCGTCTTTTCTAATAACTGGGGAGGAACGCTTATATTTATATCCCGCGTGAGTTTCCGCGGCCGGTACATCTAGTGCCTATACTAACTAAGTACTTTCGCCATAACTAGTCGTCTTTCGTCTGATCAATCTTAAGTGTGAACAGTCATAGACGCTGAAAAATTCCACGCTTCTGGTCATTTGGGTTATTTTACTTCGTCTTCCTGAGCGTGTGCGAGACTCCGCCAGTCAGAAGTAAACAATGCCCTTACCATATGGACTTTGGTCTGAGTATGCCGCCCAGATGTGAACCCACCAGTTGTTCCTCTGTCATTGAGGTGATCATTCTCAATTCCAGACAAGGGTGACAACACAGAGGCGTGACTGCATTATCTTTACGTCGAGTCGGTAGGCTTAGTGCTCCATTGCTTCTTTGATTTGCCTAGCGAGAATGGGCTTGCAGCTACATCTCCTTAACTCCCGTCCGTTTTGCAGACCTATGACTTAATAGTAGTCGGTCAACGTGAAGCATTATTGTTTTCTGATTCGGCAGGCTATTCCGCTCACGCAGATATCATTTGTATCATATACTGGATTCCAGTTGCAACAGCCGTGCACACTACCCCTCTCATATATCCTGCGAACAGCTTCCGGTCGGATGGACGGCGATGACGTATACGGTGTTATGAGGATGCTGCCAATTATGCGATTTTTGCTGGTAACTAGCAACTTCACACCGTACTGCAGGCGATGTCCGGGCCCTACATCGGGGCCAGAGGGGGGTGTTGGAATTGCATATGCCTAATAGAACTCTTATATTTATATCCCGCGCAAGTTTCCACTGCTGGTACATTTAATACCTATACCAACTAAGTACCCCCACAACAACTACTAGTCTTTTGTCTTATCAATCCTGAGTGCGAACACTCATAGACCCTGAATAGTTCTCCACTTCTGGTCATTCAGCTTATTATAACTTTGTCTCCCTGACGGTGTACAAGACTCCGCCAGGCGGAAGTTAACGATGCTTCTGCTATATGAACTTAATCTGAATATGCAGCCCAAATGCGAACATAACAGTTGTTCCTCTGCTACCAAGGTGATCAGTCTCAATATCAGAGGATGGTGATAACACAGAGGCATGACTGCATTATCTTCACGTAGAGTTGGTAGGCTTAGTGCTACATCGCTTCTTTGATTTACCTAGCGAGATAACCTTGCATCTACATCTCCTCAACTCCCGTTCGTTCTTGCAGACCTATGAATATTCATTGTTGTTCAACGTGAAGCGTTACCATTTTCTGATTTGGTAGGCTTTTCTGCTCAGATAGATACCATATGTATCATATGCTGGATTCTAGCTGTGTGGGTAGTGCACGCTACCCCTGTCATATATCCTGCGAACATCTTCCGGTCGGTGGGACGGTAACGACGTATACTGTAATACGGGGACGCCCCCAATTCCGCGATTTTTGCTCGTAACTAGCAACTTGACACACCATGCTGCAGAAGACGTCCAGGCCCTACATCGGGGCCAGAGGGGGGTGTTGGAACTGCATATGCCTAACAGAAGCGATAAAGTACTAAGCCGACCAACTCTTAATGAAGATAATGCAGTCATGCCTCCGTGTTGTTACCGTTGTCTGATATTGAACCTGATCATCTCAATAACAGAGGAATGACTGGTATGTTCATATTAGGACAGCATATTGCAGACTAAGTTCATATGGCAAAGGCATCGATTGCTTTCGACTGGCGGAGTCTCGCACACCCTCAGGAAGATGAAGTTATAAAAGCCAAATGACCAGAAGCGGGGAAAGTATTCAGGGTCTACAAGTGTTTGCACTTGAATTGATAAGATAAAAAGACTGGTTGTCGTTGCGAAGGTACTTAGTTAGTATAGGTATTAGATGTACTGGCCGCGGAAACTCGTGCAGGATATAAATATTAGAGTTCCTCTCCAGCTATTAGACAGACAACAACGGAGAAGAGACGTTATCAATATAACAAGTTATTACCTACACTTCATACACTTAGTAGTTTTAGTGAACTGAGTATTAGCGATTACAATTACGAAGCCTTCCTGACGTTACTCCGTTATCAAATAACATAATGCTTAACCATACTCTACCAAGCTCTGAGTTCGTTACCCCTAACATGAATATATTAGTATTGTAAAAATTTAATTAGCTTTTAGGATTTAAGAATACTACTTTGATTCGTTCTCCATTCACAACCATTTTCCAAAAACGTTAAAGCTTCTAGTCTCTTCTTGCATGTTCTTGTCCTCCTCTTCTTCAAATCACCCCCCTGAACTGAGATGCCTTCCCATTTTATTTTCTCACTTGGTGGATTTACAATCTCAATTAGAAGATGAAATGACTGGTTCTCAGTGAAGACTGGAAGTTCAACGGATTCCAGATCCGAACTTGCTTCATGGTCTCTTGGAAGAAGTTATCGTACTTGTGCACCTGTTATCACTGGCTGATGGCCATGGCGAGGAGGCCATGCATCAATTTTTACCGGTCCAGGCTGATATCCTTTGTGAGAAAGTTGAGTTTTTTGAAAACAACTTGATGGCAGTGAGGAAGCTATCTGTAAGATTAGAAGTGGTTAACTATAATGAAATAGAATCTCTTACTGTTCTTGCAATCTTCATACTTGTGTTCTCTATTCCGTTTTTTTGACAACCAGGATGCCAGCCTATGACATTTGTCTGACAGATTATTGGTTTGATCAGCAACCCTAAACCTTTACCACTCCACCTTCTATGACAAATGTTGAATTAGGTACTCATCCTATTTTTTTACTTTTTTTATTTTTTTAAAACTTTTCGACTTTATTAACTATTGGCAACTATAACTAACTAATACCGGTACTATACTGTTTTCTGTTCGCTACAAGCGAGTCTTCCGTAATAACCCTCTAATGAATTGAGGGCTCTCCCATTGAATCCCTGGCCAGGTCACTGCTAGCGACCATCATTCATCAAGATATTCTACCAGTGCTAATTGTAACACTCTAAGATAATGTTAGAGCTCCCTGGGCCGGAAAGGTCACCTCACCCAGCGCCTCCAGCAGTACCCACTGACAAAGAAAAAATCACCCATCCACCAGCCTCCCTTAGCCCACGCACGGGAAACGCCTAAAATAAAAAATAAAAACAACTTAACCCTGCCTCCCCAAATGACAACTTCCACCTATGGAATTGTGTGAATGGTAGGATCTTAATAGGCTATATAGAGTATACGGTAGCAATACTAAAAGTGTGTTTCGGGCACATTTTAAGCGTGGAGGTAATTTCGTATGAAGGAAGATTGGTAAAGATTCTTGCCCTTAATTCTCCTAAGTGAGGTGGGCGGTAGCTCCTATATATACAGGTTTGTATCCTCCATATACATTCTGTGTATCTTAAGAAATAATAGGGAAAACATAGGAAGGAACATAAGTGCGACTGTATTTGACCCTGAGAATCTGCCAAGGAAATCCCAAATAATGTGCTTTAATCTAAAGGAGTGTGAGGGATATAACTGTATGTCTGAAGAAATAATTGTGGGTTAAAAGAGCCAAAAATATGCACAAAGACGGAGAAGTATCCCGAAAACCATAAGGAAAACACATGTGATAATTCTGATCATTGTCATGAATTATTTAATGAAATATACGTCATATATGTCCTAGCTGTAGTATTGTTCACGGGGTATAGGTAAAGCCGTAACACTAACCAAGTATGAGAATACGCGACATTATCAAAGTGAAGTAAACATATGAAACGAATCAAGAATTTCAACACCACCCACTTCATACCTCCGCCTACATCCAAAAGCTCTACACAACCCCCCTGCTCCTCCCCCAGGACCTCTCAGAACCCAGCTTACTACTCCCATACACCTACCCGCGGCTGGCGAACGCATCCTCACACCCGTCAGCACTACAACAACATCCTCCTCTCCACTCTGCATTACATCCTCCCGCAGCATCTCCCTCCTGCCCCTCACTAAACTCACAGCCCCGAACACTACAATCTCTTTCCGGACCACCTCCAACTCCTCACTCCTCCTTGCCAGCCAACACTGACACTCCATTAACCTCTTCTTCCTCCTCCTCTCTTCCAAAGTCTACGCGACCAAGGGCTCACCTCTCATGGTGTCAGGTGCCTACACCACCTCAGTCACCTCCTCCTCAGCCACTGAGATATTATTCTCAGCCATCTCCAAAGAAGCCATCCAAGACGCCATACCAGGCAGCCTTACCCTTGCCACCGCCACCTCCTCTTCCTCTACCGTGAACAGGGCCTTATTATCCCCGCCCACGAACTCAACCTTCTGCCAGTAACCTAGCTCACAATTGTAGGAATTGTGAGCCCCCCCGCACACCACACAAACCGCAAACTCCACGCCATGATATCTAACTAACTGCTTCTTAGCCAAAGCCAATCTGGCAGAAAGTACTGAAACATGTTGCCTCAACCTTGAAATCTCCGCCTCCTGAGCAAAAGACTTCTCCACCGCCCTTGTTAGGACATCAGCTGACCGTGCGACCTGAGCCAACAACCGTTTCAAATTTGTCTTCTTAGCCATAATCGAAGTATACACCAGAGTAGATAGTATCAAGAAATAAGGATAAAGATGATGAAAGTGGATGAAAGAACAAGTTTATCAGTGAAAATTATTCCAAGCGAGGTGGTCTAGAATAAAAACTTGAAGCTATCATGATGAGAAAATCAAGGAGGTTGATTGGTCAAACCCTGAAATATGACAAGTCACCTGGCGGTGAAATTTCAATGACTGGGGTTGTAACAGACACAGTCCTGCTCACCCTATTTCTGGAATTCTGCGGTACTCTAGTTTGGAAAACAAAGCACGATCCAATCCAGAACCGCCTTGGCGGCTCCAGGATTTCTCCAGCCTATGCCCTATACCAACTATTGTATGTCAAATAGCATACTATATGAAAGAAACAAGTCACTGCCCTGAGCCAACTAACTACACACATCAAGACAACACACCCGAAAAACACCAATCCGACTGAGAGCATATCCACATATTTATCGGACCACATGCCCAATATCGACGTATCCACCGAGCCACATGCTAACTGTATGCCAAACTACATGCCCAACAGGGAATTCAACGAATGTGGCTTTATAGTATGATATAAAAAGCCGTACGGCTCTGGGGAGGTTCAACCAGAAAAATTGTTACCTCCCTGGCTTTCAATAGAAGCTCAAGCTTACTGCGGCGTAGTGAATTTATCAATACTTCCACTTTTCTTGCCCTCTTATTAAAATGGTACTTGTTGTTATAGGTAAGCACTCGGAGCTTTGTCGAGTAAGGTTAAGCGTTTTAAGTGTTCAATAACGGAGTCGTGTCAGGAAGGCGTCGTAATTTTATCGCTAATACTCGTTTCGCTAAAACTACTAAGAGTACGAATTGTAGGTAATAACTTGTTATATTGATAAGATCTCTTGTCCGTTGCTGTCTGTTCTAATAGCTGGGGAGGAACTCTTATATTTATATCCCACGTGAGTTTCCACGGCCAGTACATCTAATACCTATACTAACTAAGTACCTCCACAACAACTAGTAGTCTTTCGTCTTATCAATCTTAAGTGTGAACACTCGTAGACCCTGAATCATTTCACACTTCTGGTCCTTTGGGTTATTCTACTTCGTCTTCCTGAAGGTGTGGGAGACTCCGCCAGTCAGAAGTAAACGATGCCCTTGCCATATGAACTTTAGTCTGAGTATGTCACCCAAATGCGAACATACCAGTTGTTCCTCTGTCATTGAGGTGATCAGTCTCAATTTCAGAGAACGGTGACAACACAGAGGCATGACTGCATTATCTTTACGTAGAGTTGGTAGGCTTAGTGCTCCATCCCTTCTTAGATTTGCCTCGTGAGAATGGGCTTGCAGCTACATCTCCTTAACCCCCGTCCGTTTTGCAGACCTATGACTTAATTGTAGTCGGTCAACGTGAAGCATTATTGTTTTCAGATTCAGTAGGCTTTTCTGCTCATGCAGATATCATTTGCATCATATACTAGACTCCAGTGGTATGAGCAGTGCTCACTACCCCTCTCATATATCCGGCGAACAGCTTCCAGTCGGACCGAGGGCGACGACGTTTATGGTGTTATGGGGATGCTGCCAATTATGCGATTTTTGCTGGTAACTAGCAATTTCACACCCTACTGCAGGCGACGTCCAGGCCCTACATCGGGGCCAGAGGGGGGTGTTGGAATTGTATATACCTAACACTTGTAGATGTACTGCCTTCTCATCCTGTACAGTGAACACTGTAGGTTGTAGGCTATCTCAGTGGAGCATGAGACCCGTCTTTCTGAGGTATGTATAATACCGGTAATCACGATAAGTTGATCATATTCTAAGCCCTAAGCGCAGGGTAAGCTCCAGTGGTAGCTTGACCACAAATTGATGCAAATAATGTGACGCCAAGAGCTCCAGGATGATATCCACTCCATCACTACCCTAGAGAGCTCGACTGTACCATAGTGCAAGTACAAGTACAAGTACATTGGAATTTCACCGCCAGGTGACTTGTCATATTCCCAGGTTTGACCAACCAGCGTCCTTCACTCTTTCATCGGGATAGCTTCAAGTCTTTATTCTACAGCACATCGCTTGAAATAATTTTCATCGATAAACTTGAGTTTTCATCCACTTTTCATCATCTTTATCTTTATTTCTCGATACTATCTACTCTGCTGTACACTTCGGTTATGGCTAAGAAGACAAATTTGAAACCGTAGTCGCCACAGGTCGTACGATCGGCTGATGTCCTAACCAGGGCAGTCGAGAAGTCTTTCGCTCAAGAGGCGGAGATTTCACGGTTGAGGCACCATGTTTCGGTGCTTTCTGCTCGCTTGGCTTTGACTGAGAAGCAGTCGGCGAGGTATCTTGATGTGGAGATGGCGTTATGTGTTGTTTGTGGGGGGGCTCACAATTCCGTGAATTGTGAGCTGGAATTTGGACAGAGGGTAGAGTTTGTGGGTGGGGATGACGTGGGCCTATTCATGGTTGAGGAAGAGAAGGTGGCGGTGGCACAGGTGAGACTACCTGGTGTGGCTTCTTCGGAGGTGGCTGAGGATGACATGTTGGTGGCTGAGGAGGAGGTGGCTGAGATGGCGTCCTCCGCTGAGGCAGTGCAGGCGCCTGACCCCCCGTGGGGTGAGCCCTCGGTTCCTTGGACTTTGGAAGAGGGGAGGAGGAAGAAAGGGTTGAGGGAGCGTCCGCGTTGGCAGGCGAAATGGTGAGAGGAGCTGGATGCGGTCCGGAAGGGTATGGTGGTGTTCCGGGCTGCGAGTTTTGTAAGAGGCAGGAGGGAGATCCTGTGGAACTATATTAAGCAGAATGGGGATGAAGATGTTGTGGTTGTGCCTACTGGTCCTAGGATGGGTTCGCCGGGCATAAGTAGGGGTACGGGAGTGGTTGGTGGGATTCTTAGGGGTCCCAGGGGGTTTGTGGATGGGTTGTGTTGGGCTTTGGGTTGTGGGAGGAAATATGAAGCGGGAGGAAGTCGTCATTTGGGGAGGCGGGGGTAAGATTTGATTTTATTTCATTTTGGGTTTTTCCCGTGTGTGGCCTAAGTGATGTTGGTGAATGGGTGATTTTCCTTTATCAGGGGGTGCTGCTGTGAGGCGCTGGATGGGGTGACCCATCCAGGGGACCTGACGTTTTCTCAGGTTGTTGTAATCAGTTCTTGGTGTAATATCTTAGTGGCGGAAGGTCGCTTGCAGTGACCCGACCGTGGATTCTTGGAGGTACCCTCAACTCATTAGAGGGTTATTACAGAAGACTCGCCCTTGGCGAACAGAAAACCGTTTAAAACTGTTATTAGCTAGTTGCAGTTGACAATAGTTAATAAAGTTAAAAAGTTTACAAAAAAACAAAAAAAAGTACCTGTACACATGCATTTTTTTCTAGGCGGACTAAATTCCTCCACTTGGGGTCTACGATACGGGTACTGTATTGTGGCCGCGTTCAGGAACGAGAGATTCGGACACCATAAACTACAGTACTTTCCGCATAGTGAAAGGCCTAAAGGGGCGAACAGTTCCTCCGGTATTTGATGTGACCCATTGTAAGTGGCATCATCTACGGTGTAGGGAAGCGGAGGAGATGGAGGGAGGGAACTACATCTTTCTGGGTCCCCGTTACCCATTTGGGTCTTTCTGTTGATTTATACCCGGGCAGATTGGTTTTTAGCCATTAGAAAGCCCATTTAAGTACGGCTAGGGGTTGATGGAGTTTTCTTTTATTATTAGTTGTTGTAACCTAGTCGGAATAAAAGTTTAAAAAAAAAAAAAAAAGGCCTAAAGGGTTCGGTCACAGTAGATATCCCCTGCGAAAAAAGTGTCAAGCTGCTCAGTCACGCGAATAGCTACCCTAGACAATCGACTAAATGGAATACTTTCTGACCTGTCGGCGTCCCTGAATGTACCCCTGAATGTACATTTCCGCAGTAGCCCGTGTACCGGCAACATTCCCCCTTGGGCATTGCGCCATACTTCTAAATATACCCCAGAAACGCCTGCCGTATCAACTCATGCTAGCACCCTATCTACAAAGTAAGGGACATGTCCGTATTTTAGAATAAATTTTGTATCTGGACTCCATTAGTCTGCAAAGCTCCAAATATCCCTAAAATAGGGGGTTAGTTTGGGTCGTGTGTTGCTGCCCAGTTCTATCCCGTTTGACCAACGTAGTCAGGTAAACATCCATAGACCACAGTACGGTGCATCATACCGGTCGGTGCTGTGACATCCACAACCCGACCAGAGTCAACCCTATCCAAAGGCCACCCTCTCCAAAACAACGTCTCCATTCTCTACAGGTGGGACAGCGGGCACCATGTATTGGCCCCTCGGAGCTCCTCGAATATACGCGGCGAAACCTCCTCCAGACTTTTCACCGCCCGCATACGATTCCGATGACGGCTCTGGCGAGCTCATTCAAAACAGCCCTTCGCCTTTGTTCAGGGACGATGACGATGACGACGATGACGATGACGATTACGAAAAAGTGAATAATGAGGACGGTGAAGGAGACGACGATGATGGTGAAAACTCTCAGGAAGGAAAGAAGGTTGGGGAAAAGGAGGTTATGGATCAAGAGCTCAGGGAAGCCTCACCACCAAGACCGAAAGGTAAAGGAACCGACCAGAAAATACGTAACCAATCTACGCGAGGGCGGGAGGAGGAGCGAAAGAAGCACATATTGTCGTTAAAGGTGGCTAGGAATGGAATGTTGTTTGCGACAATTACGACTTCTGAGCTTACTATCTGGCAAATGAAGGTGGGTGAGACCTCTAAACGTGTTGGAAAGTTGCGCTTCTCTGAATGCTAATACAAGCTTAAAATTATTGTGGGCAGCCCACGGCTGTCGTTGCTCATGTTCGCAGGTCTCAGATCTCACTCGGCTCATACGGTCCCAATTCAGATCTCCTCATTAGGCCGGACTCACAGATATTCGTGGTGCAAACCACACTAGGATACCTAATTACGTACTCGCTCGCCACGGACCCAAATGCTAGAGTGTACAAATCGAGCTTTGTTAACAGCCATCATCATGCACGACAAAACTCAATGGCCGTTGGAGTGAAGGTAGCCGTTGGTCCTGGAGGATTGCTTCTTGGAGCAGGCGAGGCGGGAGGGGTGAGGGAATTCTCCGTGAGATTTAGGATGGTTATCAAGGTTGATGCAGGAATTAGCAGGTTTGGCCATCCTGATACCATGGGAATTGGGGCGGAGGCTAACGGGACACTGTGGAGATTAGAGCTTTAGCTCTCGATGATGAATTGTTGGTAGCTACTGTGAAGCCTGCTGCAGTTCAATGTATTCGATGGACGCCAGATTCAACAGGAAACCAAACAACTACAGAGCTGCTCAGCCGGATGCCTTGGCTCCAAAAGAAAGGTTAGTGCATTAATTTGGTATGTGGTGTTTCTTGGAGGCATTTCATCGCACGTTCAAATCCTCATACTGATCTTCGAGTTCTGTTAAACAGCTGTTGCGATGGAGATCGTTCATGACAGGCCCATGAACCTATCAACCTGGGTCACAAGTGATGGCCAGGCGTATGCTGTACAGAAGGCCGTTTTGGAGGTTTGTACGCTCATCTTCGGAGCGATGAGATATCTAACGCGCAGGTACGATAGGATGGTGATGTTTCGCGGATGTTCAAGGGCTACTGTTTCCACATCCCATCCTCATCTGCAGAGAAGGCTATAAAGGTTGCCATAAACGCCCGATTTTCACTTATCACCGTGGCTTGTGCCAAGTAGGTGCTCATACCATCCCTAACCTAGGGTTCAACTAACACAGGACATTTAGCGGATCAATCTTTGTTTATAACGTTCGTGACTATAACGGGAGTATCCCCTTGTCGCACATTTTATCAGCTCCGACATCACCTACAACATCGGGAGAAACAACGTTTATAACATGGTCACCTGACGGATATTGCCTTTTTGCTGGCTACCAAAGGGGCTGGGCAACATGGAGTGTCTACGGAAAACCTGGTGGAAATTCCTTCTCTGCGGACACCAGATTACTAGAACGCAACGCAGGCGAGGGATATCTAGGTGGCGTGAGCACCGGAAGCTGGGTATCTGGTGGTGGGGAAATAATGCTCGTGAAAGAAGGAGGAGATGAGCGAATTTGGGTTATGGAATTTGCGAGGTCAGCAGTTACCGGCTGCTTTTGCTCAGCCAACATTGCTCGTCCAGTTTTACAGACGAACGAGAAAATACTCATATACCGTGGTTATGATAAATCCGATATTGCAGCAATTTCACAGGATACTAGTGTGTTATGGCATCATGTGCAAATGCCTTCGGCGTACTTGGTTGACAATTGGCCGGTCCGAAGTGCGGTTATATCGCCAGACGGGAGATACGTCGCGATAGCTGGCCGGCGGGGGCTTGCCCATTATTCGGTCAATAGCGGGCGCTGGAAAACATTTATCAATGAGAATATGGAACAGGATTTTGTGGTACGGGGGGGCATGTGCTGGTATCAACACATCTTAATTGCTGCAGTTGAGTGTGATGATTTGTATGAGGTTTGCAATCCCTGAAAATCTTCGTTGCAGCTTGACTTGCTAATGCTCGCGCCCATTATAGTTGAGACTCTATTCACGAGAGTTGCAGCTCGATAATTCATTACTGCTACACATAGAGACTCTACCATCTCCTGTTATTTCCATATCCCTCGCCGGAGATGACTCACTTCTAGTTTATACCTACGACAATGCCTTGTATCATTTCATTGTACAAGGAACGAAGGATACTGTAAAACTTGTGCAGGTTGGCCAAATTTACTTCCATGGTATCGTCCGGGCACCCGCAAGAGTAAGGGCAATAAGCTGGATCCTGCCAGAACAGCAGCTTCGCGATGGCGACCCTTCACAAGACGTCGCAGTCGCAACAGTTATCTTTCTTGTGGACGGGAAGTTAGTAGTGTTACAGCCATCAACCACAGAAGGAGGAGACGCAAAGTACGATATGCGGGTTCTTCAACAAAATGTAGAATACTACGCATTGATGAGGGATTGTCCTATACAACAGCACCTCTTGCAGGGTTCGTCAGAAAGTGGGGGGACGACGCCTTATGACGGGAGCTTTCCGTCAGCAGGGAGAGCAAATGAGCTTGCCGACTCTCTGTGGATATTCGATGGTATCAATATGAGGGTGAGATATCCTCCCCTAGTTATTGTGAAGATTATCCTCTCTAATTAAAACAAAAATCAGGTCTGGAGCGATGTCACGGAGATTCTTAATCCTAATCCCGGGGACAGTGGCAGAGAAATTCCGCCTCCGGTTAAGATCACTGTTGATTTCTATCCCATGTCTGCAATACCGAACAAAGGCATAATTCTCGGGATCGAGTCTGAGTTGGTTCAGCGAAGAGATATCCACTTTTCATACTTCAAGTTTTCTACCAGAGTGAGCTCAGATACCTCTTTTATGCGGTCGCCTATTAACAGACATCTGAGTTTAGACTCACCTCTTCCTCAACCATATATTACGGCATCACCTTACGTGTCACAGACCGGGGGCTGCTGTAGAGTTAGCCGTCAACTATGAAAAACTTCGGTACTTTGGGCACATTTTAGAAGTTTTATTGCACGACGTCTTGGATGACGAGGCCGACCGGCTCCCAGACCCAGAAGGTAATATCCACTATCTCTTCCACCTAGTTTTGCATAACGCTCACAGCAATAGCCGCCGTTCTTCCTGAAGTCATTCGCTTCTTATCCCATTTCCCCCAGTATCTCGACGTAATAGTAGGCTGCACGCGAAAAACCGAAGTTGCCTCTTGGCGCTACCTTTTCGACGTAGTCGGTTCTCCCCAAGCCCTCTTTGAAGAATCTCTCTCTAGAGGCCTCCTCAAAACAGCCGGTGGCTACCTTCTTGTCCTCCATACCCTTGAGCAACTCTCCAGTTCCTCGAAAGACATGGTCAGACTGCTAGAACGAGCAGTGGCGGAGGGAGACTGGGATTTATGCAAGGAACTTGCAAGATTTCTTACTGCTCTTGATAACTCGGGTAAAACGCTTAAGGAGGCGCTGGAGTTGGTTGAATTGAGGAGTCCAGTAGAGGAGTTTGACAGGAGCTTCATGTTCGAAAGTGCAAGACTTAAACCCCCGCCGCCCGGGAAAAGACCCGGGTCGAGTGGCACGGCGCCGGGGGACTATGAGTTCCCGGAGGTGAGGAAGTAGTGTGGGAAACTTTCATCCTGTCGATACATATGAGGAGATGAGATAAATTTTGTTTTCTAGGCCGATTTCCTTACCCTTTTTTTGTATTTTCCCTCCTTTAGCCTTTCGATAGTTTGGGGAGTCTGGTCGCGTAATCTGATTCTTATTTTTCACATTTCGGTGATGCTTCGCATGGCGAAGATACCGAATACGGTAAGAGCTTCCGCACAAAAGGTAAGTCCTGGGGTCATGAAATGTGATTCGGCCCCGACCTAAGCTGCCAAGCATCCGAACCCGAGCAGTAGTGAATATTCAACCCTGGGCGTAGAAACACCTCCCTTGGGGAGTTGGAGGAGATATGGTATGATACTGTACTGTGCTTATGGTACCTAACTTGAATGAGAGTTGCTGATTCGTCAGGTTATGGTTCTTGCTGCCCTACTAGTACCGTCCTCGGCATCCTGTCAAGTGGTCTCCCGGCAGTTCACCATCCAGCAACAATACCGGTACGAGTACTCTACCGTATCACAAACTTGGATGGCCCTGCCAAGCCGACCTTTCAGAGCCTCATTCACCAACCAAGCAATCAACCAACCCTCATGTCTTGCGACCACCTCGTCTATGATACTTCCCCTACCCTCCAAATCGTCATGCCACCAAGCACAATTCCGAAAGCCTTCTTATCCTGGAAGCTCCTCCTCCTGACCATAACCTTCCTAACCCCAACACCCTATGACACCTCCACATCCCTAATCCTCCCAGCTCCAGCGACACTCCTGCAATCGTTACTGCGGAAACTAACCCGCTGGGACGCAATCTACTTCGTCAAAGTGGCTCAACGCGACTACGCCAATGAGCAAGAATGGGCTTTTGGGTATGGCTTTGCTAAGGCGATTTGCGGGGTTCATTTGGGTACCTCCACCCCCTACCTTGCCCCCGGACACGGAGATCTAACGGTTGCCTAGCGCTCTCCCCGGCACTCAAGTATATGGACCTACCACAGCCCTATGATTACGCCCTCTCCGCCGTTCTCCTAGCGAACCTCGCGCACGCGCTGTCAACAGCGGTACTCTACGCCCTCACGCGCGAAGTCTTCCCTTCGAATGGGAAATTGCCGCTCGTAGCAGCACTCCTGCACGTCATCTCTCCCGCTGGACTCTTCCTTTCGGCACCCTACAGCGAGTCGCTGTTTGCCCTACTGAGCTTTTCGGGATTTTACTGCTATGTGCGCGGATACGTGGTAGTTTCTGGCGCGTGGATGTTTCTGGCGACCATGGTGCGGAGTAATGGCTTGTTGAATGGTGCGGTGTTTCTGCTAGACTTTTGGAGGGCTGGATGGAGGTTTGTGGTTGGGGTGGAGGGAGGGTGGAAAGCAATGGGGAGGTTGGTTGGGTTGGGGGTTGGGGGGCTGCTCGTTGGGGCTGGGTTGGCGTTTCCGCAGTGGCTTGCCTATGGGAGGTATTGCCTTGTGGGTGCGGGCGCCGGAGAGCCTAGGAGTTGGTGCAACGACACGGTTCCTAGTATTTACTTTTTTGTGCAGGAGCGGTATTGGTTCGCTCCCCGCTTCCTATTCATACTCACTCTCCTGAGACTAACTGTGGCAGGAACGTGGGGCTACTCCGATACTGGACAATCCCCAACATCCCGTTATTCCTCCTCGCGACACCAGTGCTGACCGTCCTCATCTACTCTGGTATATGGGCCATCTACGGTGGCGCTGGACCCGTCGTTAGGAAACTGGCCATCCCCCAGCTACTGCTGGCCGTTATGGCACTCTTGACATACCACGTACAGATCATTACACGGCTCAGCAGCGGGTGCGTTGTCTGGTACTGGTGGGTTGCATGCATGATCTGTGCTGGCGATGCCCGTGCGAAGTGGATTGTGTGGTGGATGGTTTGCTATGCTCTTATTCAGGGGGTTTTGTTCGCGGGTTTTTTGCCGCCGGCGTAGTGGCATTTCTTTCTTGGTTATTCGACTTGGGTTTGTGGAATTAGGCTTCGCCAGAGAGGGAGAGAGGGAGGGAGATAACTTAAGCTCCTCCGTACTAGCTCCGATGGCAGAATATACTACTAATTACGCGCTTCTATTCTGCTCTGTTCAAAACTTTTGTAATTTCAGAATTCACAAACCAAGGTACCGTACAATTAATTATCCATTCATCCACCCTCATCTAACTACCTCCTCCTACCACCACCACTGCTGTCACGCTTGCTCTTGCCTAGTCTCATAGTCGGCTTCCTCTTTTTGATGCCGGCGAATTGAGCCTTATTCTTTTTATTCGAGAAGCCAGAAAGGTCACTGGAGGATTTGGCATCGGTACTCTTCGCAAACCTCTTCTTACCGCCAAAGCCGTACTTTTGATCCTTCTTCTGGCGCTTGTGGTTGATGCCGTCTCTATTCCTGCCGCGATGGCCCTTGACAGCTTCTTCGAGGGCTACGTCGAATATGTCTGTTTCAGTGGTTGCTCCTGTTTCCGCGCCTTGCCTTTCTACATTCTCTCCCGTCAATTAGCACTCGTTCATTCATCCAATAAACTAATGTAAGGGGGAAGAAAACATACTCTTCTTCAAAATCTTAACCCTCTCCAACATCTCCCTCTTCCCCCTCTCGCGTTCCTGCAACTTCGCCACCTGCACCTTCTTCCCAAACTTTTTCAAGTCCCGTTGCTTGCGCGCCTCCTGCGCCGCACGCTTGCCCGCCGCCTCGTCCAGCAGTTTCTGTCGTATCTTCCCCATGCGCTCGTCATCCTTCAGCATCTCGGCGAAGTAGTCCACCGGTCGGCTGAACTGCCCACCCTCCGCTAGGATCCTGGCGCGGCCCTCGTTGGCCGCGCTCAGGGCTTGCTTGTAGAATGTGAGCTCGCGGGTCAGGTCGTTGTGGATGTCTGGAATGGCGATGGGTTCCGGGGTGGTTATGAGCAGGGTTTCGGAGAATGGGAGGGTACGCGGGAGTGATATCCGCGCTAGGGAGGCGGTTAGTGCGAGGGTGTTGTTTGTGGTTAGTTTTTGGTGGGGGGGGTGGTCCGTATCGGAGTCTAGGTCTGAGAAGGAGACGTCGGAGAGGGGGACATCGGAGTCTTCTTCTGCTTCCTCCTCCTCTGTTTCTTCGCCGCCGTTGGAAAAACCGGAGCCTTCGACTTCCTCGGAATCAGGCTTGGTAGGCTTCTCTTCCGTCTTCTTTATTGCAGACTTCAACACTCCATCCAATGCTAAAGTGCTTATATCAACCAATTCCGGTGCCTCACTTCCTTCTGAATCCGAATCCCCCTCCTCTTCGCCTCTACTGCGCCGCTTGCGCAAGCTCTTCGGCTGCCGTCTGGATATCTTTTTTTGCTTCTCACGGATGGGGTCGCGGCCCTGATGCCTAAGTAAGACGGTTTTCTATGCCGCTGTATTAACTATCAATGGCGCAATTGCCATTTGGAAGGGAAGGGAAGGGGGAACGGACAAGTTTGCTCTTTCCCATTTTAGTGGGTGAGGCTGTGGTCTTGTTGGTTGCGGTTGTTACTCGGTGAGAGAGGTGGTGTGTAGAAGTGAAGCTATCAGACTTTTTCTTTTTGGGGAATTTAGTTTTTTTGACAGAACGGTGGTGGGGGGCTTGGCGGTAGGGTAATCTCAACGGCAGCTCAGTCCTGTTGGTTGGGGAGGGGGGGCAGGTGCTCTTCCCAAATCTCGAGTACTAACGCAGACTAATTACCCTATTGTGCACAGTTTCGTAATCCGGCGGTGCATCTACTCGTATGATATGGTGAGGGAACTCTGTAGCCGGAGCGTTTTTGCCAAGAAATATTGGATACCTTCAACCACCAAAGAATTTCCAACCACAAGTCTAGTGAGAATTACGGCTCTATTAGGTGATAGAGTGGGTGATTCTCTACACACTAATAGAGAGAGAATAGAAATATCTCCAGTTTTCATAGAGATATTAGGGTTTAAAGTTCTACTGGTTACAAGGAGAATAAGGAAAATGTCCGGGGTATTTTTTTTT